>JANAVB010039620.1:16050297-16178533 GCA_029216955.1 Iris pallida
ATATATATATATATATATATATATATATTTTTATATATATATCTATATATATATATATAATATATATATATATATATATATATACACACACAATGCTCAAAATGGAAAGATACGCAATGATGCGATATAATATAAAGAGTCTAAAATCTGGAATAATATCTCCCTCGACCCATTCTCAATATGTATGCATTAGGAATGGGTTTCAACGGGATTTTATACATATTAATTAAACATATATACATAGCTATAGAAAGCATATATATACTCATAATTGATGGAAAATTATAAAACAAAGCCAAAAGTTGGTTCTCACATATCCGAAACTCATATAAGTCCTGTAAACTCAGATTTTAGAAGCTAACTGGAAATCAAAAAATCACATTTAACTCAAGAATCAAAATCAAAGAAAACTCATCCAATTCACACAACGATCCAAAAATATAAATACACCAAACGAACCCGCAAACTCGTCATACACATTGGTCTCGACCCATGTGATGAGTTCGTATACTCTCAGGTTCGAAATCGTATCCGTGTCGTGTCCACAGAACACGTATCAGAATTTCCTGATACCGCGTGATACGCGTGCGTTCTCACTCGTTTGAGCGCCGCACACGTAACGAAATGCCCCGTGCTTGTGCACGTAGCTGGGGGGGTCCTGGGGTAGGTCTAGGACACGATGACACGGCGACACGTTGCGCCAAAACAGCGCACGCGGCTCGGACCTGCGTGCGGTCTGCTGCACGCGTACGCGCACCCTCGTGCGCACGGTTCTGTCCTCGTGGCTCGCTCGTCGGGCCACGTCTTGACTCGAGGTTCGTCCTATGGGTTGTCTAGGTATAGATCAACATGATTTGGGTCCTAGAATGGGTCTTCGATGCGTCGTGTGTGTGCACGAAGTCCGTTCCCGCGACAAAAACGAAAGGCTGAATGCACAGTGGCTGAGCGGTGCACGCATGATTTCTCCGCGCTCGCTCAACAAAAAGCCATGAAATTTTACGAGCATGGGGGCAGAGGTTGCTCCCACGTGCTCATAAAATTTCATGCAAAAATACGCTCTGTGCATCGAGAAATCATGTGCGGACAGCAGGGCACGCACGGCCTCGTGCACGGGATCCGTGTACGTGCGTCCGTCATCCGAAACGTCGCTGATACGATGCCAAAACCAAAACCGTCTTCACAAAAGTTTATCAAAATCATATTATCTAAACATCCACGAAGTCAGAATCGAAAAACAACAACTTTCTATCCTAAGTGGCATTTCGTCGAACACGTGCCGTAAGGGACCGACACGTGCCCGATACCTCCATCAAACGGAGTCGAAATCTCACCAAATTTCATGGGCAAGACTAGGGAACCTATATGGATGCAAAAATGAAAGAAAAACTACATTTGCAATGGTAGATTAGGGTTTACCTATTGAGTGTCAAAACTCAAAGAACGGGGCTCCTCGGTTGTCGTGTCGATCGATTTTTCTCCAGCAAAAGCCTCCGTCTCCACTCTAGAAGTATTCCAGCAGATCCTCTTCTCCTCGACGAGCGCAACGGAGTTCGTTTGGGAAGAAATGGACTCCGGATGAAGGAATTATGAGTTTTGGAGAGGTAGATCTTTTAGGATTTCTTTGTGGAGGCTACAATTCTACAAATGAATGCAAAAAGGGGAGGGGGTGCTGCTGTATTGGGCGGCCAAGCAGGGTTCTCTAGGGTTAGGGTTTCACTTGGGCCAACTCCTTCTCAAGTAGAAATGGGCCCAAGTCAAAAGACTGAAAGGCTAACATGCAAAAAGGCTAAATTAAATCAATTAAAGCCTTAAATAATCTAATGCATAAAAATAAATTCTAAAAAATAAAAATAATAATTCTAAGGCATGGTTAGTCCCTATACAATGTCCACTAAGGTTAAACCAGTTGCTAGCACAACACAAGTCAACATATTCAGAAAATCACAAAAGGCCAAAATAGCTAAAATGACTGAAATACCCTTCTATGAAAAAGTGGATGCTACACTTAGGGAACACCAGTTGTACGCGAAGTTCAGTAAGTATGAGTTTTGGCTGGATCGTATCTCGTACTTAGGTCACATCATCACCAGAGATGGAGTGGAAATGGACCCCCAGAAGATAGTGGCCATAGAGACATGGCCAGTACCTAGCACCGTCGCTGAAGTTCGGAGTTTCCTAGGATTGGCCGGGTATTACCGACGGTTTGTGTCAGACTTTACTCGGATTTTAGCACCATTGACGCAGTTGACCCGCAAGGAGGTACAATTTTCTTGGACAACAGAGTGTTAGAGTTTATTTGAGAAGTTGAAGTAGAGATTGATGACGGCTCCCATTCTCACACTTCCAGATAGGACTGGAGGATTTTCAGTTTATTGTGATGCTTCTGGCAGAGGATTGGGATGTGTCTTGATGCAGCATGGTAAGGTAGTCGCTTATGCGTCATGTCAGCTTTGTGATCATGAGAGAAATTATCCAACCCATGACTTGAAATTAGCAGCGGTAGTTTTTGCACTCAATTTGTGGAGGTATTATTTGTATAGAGATCGGGTGGAGGTTTTCACCGACCATAAGAGTCTTAAGTATGTGTTTACCCAGAAGGATCTTAATATGCGTCAGAGAAAATGTCTAGAGCTACTTGTGGATTATGACATCAACTTGCAGTATCATCCTGGGAAGGCCAACGTTGTTGCAGATACATTGAGCAGAAGAGCCAGAGTTTATTTTCTAACAGCACAACCATAATTATTAGAAGATCTTCAGAAGATGGAAATATAAGTAGTTCTTCCTACCAATGTGGCATTGATGGCCAGCATACAAGTTCAGTCCAGCATAGTTGAGAGGATCAAGATGGCGCAATCAGCATATTCTAAGTTTCAGCGGCTCAGAACAGAGTGTGAAACAGGTCGGAGAGCAGAGTTATGTATTCACGAAGATGGTACTCTCCGACATGGGAGACGTCTTTGTATACCCAGTGGTGATATCAGACAAGAGAACATGGCAGAGGCTCACAGTTCTCGGTATTCAATTCATCCCGGTGGCACGAAGATGTACCGAGATATCCGTCAGCATTTCTGGTAGAATGGCATGAAGAGGGAGATAGCCAGGTTTGTCTCTCGTTGTTTAGTTTATCAACAAGTTAAGGCTAAATATTAGAGACCAGCTGGACTTCTTCAACCTTTACCGATCCCAGAATGGAAATGGGAGATCATTACCATAGATTTTGTAACTGGGTTACCTAAATCCTCAGCTGGGAGAGATGCTATCTGGGTTATAGTTGATCGTCTCACAAAGGTAGCTCATTTTTTTCCCTTTATAATTGGTCAGTCGACGGATCAGCTAGCAGAGATGTACATCAGGCAGATAATCAGATTGTATGGAGTGCCAGTTAGTATCATATCAGACAGAGACTAAAGATATACATCGTACTTTTGGTGGAGGCTTCAAGAGAGTTTGGGGACTCGTCTCAAGTTCAGTTCAGCATATCATCCGCAGAAAGATGGTCAGTCAGAACGTACGATTCAGACTCTCGAAGATATGTTACAATCTTGTACGCTGGACTTCGGTGGTTCGTGGGAAGGTCACTTGCACCTAGTGGAGTTCTCGTACAACAACAATTTTCAGGCCAGTATTCAGATGGCACCTTTCGAGGTATTGTATGGCAGGAAGTACAGATCTCCTTTAGCCTAGGATGATGTAGACGAAAGACAGATGCTTGGTCCCAAAATGATTACGCAGACTATTGAGGTGGTCAGACGAGTCAGAAATCATCTTCGAGTTGTGCAAGATTGTCATCATCATTGGGTCGATTCTCAGCGGCATTCCATTGAGTTTTCTGTCAGCGACCACGTATTCCTTAGGATCTCGCCTACCCGTGGCGTCATTCGTTTTGGCGTGCGGGAAAAGCTCAGTCCTAGGTATATAGGGACGTTTGATATTCTGGAGCGAGTAGGTGATGTGTCCTATCGTCTCGTTCTTCCATCGTCGTTAAGTGAGGTACATGATGTTTTCTATGTATCCCAATTGCGACGGTACATCCTGGATCCGAACCATGTCCTTGATCATTCAGAATTGGTTGTTGGTACCAACCTTTCGTATGAGGAAAGGCCCGTATCCATATTGGACCGAAGGAAGAATGTACTCAAGAACAAGACTATTAGTTTAGTCCGTGTTGCTTGGGGTCATCACTCTTTGGGTGAGTCAACGTGGAAGCGTGAGAATGATATTCGCTCACGATATCCACACATGTTTGACTCATAAGGTATGATGTCTTCCTTATGCCTTATGCTTTTAATTCCTTGCTTGCATGAATGATTGCTTGATTGACTGCCAGTCGTAGCTTGCTTATGGCTAATATAGCTTGCTCTGACATCTCTAGCCTCTTGATTAAATTTCGATAATGGAATTCTTTTAAGGTGGATAGAGTTGTCACTTCCGTTTTCCGTTATACGTATTTTCGTATACGTATATGAGATTTCTGGCATTTATCAGGTGGACCGTAGTTAGACTTGTTTTGCTTAGCCTAGTCTTGGTTTAATCTTGACTTTGTTTATTTGATTGGTTTGGTTCAATTTGACTTGGTTTGGCTTGGCTTGAGATGGAGAGGGTTGATATATAACCCAACTCCTTCTCTCTCTTTCTCCTCATCCACTTCTTTATTTACTTCATCATCTTCTTTATTTACTCCTCCCACCTACCAAGTCCTAGGCAAGTGCAACTTGCTTCATGATGGATCTCAAGTTTTGTTGTTTCATTCTCTTCCTTACTTGATTTTAAGCCTCTTTAGAACTTGACATTTTTGGGTTTGATGGATAGATTTTTGTAGATCTAAGTTTGTAGACCTTTCAGTTTTCTTGAGTTTTGATCAACCAAACTTCATTATTTTTAAGTTTTGATTGTTCTATGTTGTAGAGAATTCAATTTTATCCAAAATGGACCTTTGAAAAGTTAGATTTTGACTTGTTTTGAGGAAGTTATGGCCAAAATAAGATTTGGACATTTTCTAGTTCATCTGTCCTGAATTTGGCAGGGACGATGAATAGTGCCGCATGGATGTATAGTGCCGCAGGGATGAATAGTGCCGCATGGCTTGCATAGTACCGCAGGTTTGAATATTGCCACAGGAATGAATAGTGCCGCATGGATGCATAGTGTCGCAGGAATGAATAGTGCCGTATGGATGAATAGTGCCGCAGGCTTGCATAGTGGCGCATGGATGCATAGTGCCACATGAATGAATAGTGCCACATGGCTTACATAGAACTGCAGGCTTGAATAGTGTCGCAGAAATGAATAGTGTCGCAGGCTTGCATAGTTCCGTATGGCTTACATAGAGCCGCAGGCTTACATAGTGCCGCATGGATGAATAGTGCCGTATGGCTTGCATAGTGCCACATAGTGCCTATTTTTGCTGTTTTTGACTGTTTTATGTCCTATTTGGCTGAATTGTGGCCAAAATTTCTTCCAACTCCCAATATGAAAGTTGTAGATCTTTTCCTTGGCTTCAAGAATATGTTACTAGCTATTTTATGCAAGGTTCTCTCACTCATGATAATATAAGGATAGAATACGATAGTGGCCTGTTAAGGCGTACTCTTATCAAGTAACATGACATGATAGTGGTCCGTCGTGACGCACTTTTGACTTGGCATGATAATAGTGGCCCGTCGTGGCGCACTCTTGATGAGTAAACCTAACATAAAAATCTTGATATGCTGTTGTGACGGCTATCTTGACTTGCTAAGTAACTCTTGTCTTGACACTGTGGGTGTTTGTGCTTGTGTAAGCTACATGTCTCGTCTTGCATCATGTCTAGGATATGAATTCCTGATTACCACGGTCAGGGATTCATACTGAATCGGACTAGGTTAATGACTAGATTGATCAAGTAGTTCATATAGAGAGGTATTCTGGCTACAAGCAATCCCGTTATTTGGGCACCTTCTCTGATGGACTTGTAGCATGCCGACGAGTAGGGCACACTTCCAGCTCACTGTCATGTGGGGCACTTTATAAAATAATTACTATGCATACTGTCATGTGTTGGACTCAAGTCACCTAACAAGTCATGATAACTCTTAGCATGAACCTTACGTCTGGATAACCTGGATAGTCTGCAGGGCTTGTGGCCGTAGGGATATCTCGTTGCATCTCGCTAGTAACTAGGCTTATGATAACCTTAGTTAGTTAAAGTATCCAGCCGTACTCATTGCTTGACCGAGATTGATGAATGGGGTCTAGTCTTGTCTAAGCAGTGCCAGTCTATGATTACTACAGCACATTACTGTTATGCTTTACTCTTGTCGATAATTGGTTAGAGACTAAGCTCCATTCAGGTGAAGGGTTATAACTCTGATCCTTGTTTGGTTTAAGGGTTGTAACTTGGCTACCGGAATAGTCCCTTAGTTATCTTATCATTTACCACCCTATTTTTTCTAACACATGTCTTTTATTATCATTTATGTTCTCATATGCTAATGTGCTGGTTTTAGTTCTTAATGAAGCCTCCTTTGTGGCACTTTCTCTTTTTGGGGTCTGACCCAGCTGATTTTGTAGGGCCAGATTTTGGAGTAGCACCCGAGGATCTCCCAGCCTTCCAGCCAGATGGTGAACACTAGGAGCAACCTTGGCAACGAGTAGATTTTATTTTGCTCTCCCACTCAATTGTAAAATTATTCTTTTGAGGCGTTTAGCCGCCGAGCAAGTGTTAGTTCGTGCTGAATTTACATTCATGTCTGCCTAAGGGCTGTAACATGATTGACAAATCCTAGGGTTGATCATGTATGACTTAAACTCTTGCTAGTCTTCGTATTTTGTATGACTAGCTTCATGATCATCTGAATATGTAATGTTCGGGACGCCTTACTTTGTATGTCTGATGATCTACCATCTTGTTACATTTACTTGCTTGCTTGAGATTGAGACACTAGGCTTGTTCTTCACCCTAAGAGACTATTGGCTTGTAGTAAACCCTCATACATCTAGACAGTCGTGACCGTATTGCGAGGTGGGATTCACTTCAATGTACGTAGCTGGCTGTGTCTGTCCCCCGCGCTTCAGTATTCTGGTTCTGGGGCATGACATTATCGTCGGGTATCTAATTTTTTTTAGGCTTTTACAATGTTGCCAAATCTCTAAAGTGAGTTCCAAAACTATTTTTAATTTATGATAATTTTTTTACAAAAAATTAGTTTTTCATATAAATTAAGGGTTATTTTGGTGACACATATTGAAAATTCTTCGACATTGTAAAAACCTCCTTACATTTCCCTTTTTGGATGCCAAAGGAAGTGAGGAGGAAAGGAAAGTGATTCACAATGAAAGAAAAATTATTGAAGAAAATGATTCCATCCATCAAAGTAAGGAATCACTTTTCCACCTTAAAATATTCATTTTTCTTTCCAATATCCTTGGCATTTCCAAACATTGGGAAAAAAATCAATAGAAATTTTAGTTTCCCAGAGGAAAGCAAAGTAAAAAAACAATGATTTGATTTCCTTTCCTATCCGTGAACCAAACGAAGCCTTACAAAAAATTTCACGAAGATTATAAAAATTCGATGTATTTGGAAGAATTGCATTTACAGGGACGAAACGTCACTTTTAATGGCATTCTGCACCCAATGTGAAAAATGGGTGGGGTGCCATTGGAGATGGCGCCCATTAATGAGAATGGTAAAGCGTGTCATCTCCAATAGTGCCCGATAATGAGATTTGTACTTTAGATTTTTTTTGATCTTGTTATGTTATTATTGTTGCTATATTTTAGATGTTATCCAAAATATCAATACAAGAAATCAATTCAAAATTCAATATAACAAAATCTTTCAATTTTCAAATATGATCTAAGATACCAATAACTAAAATCTTATCATTTTAATGCGAGGGTTATAAGAAATCATATGATATTTGTTATGCAATATCAACTATAGGAAAAAGTATATATTTGTTATCATGTTTAATAACATTTCCTATAATCATGTACTAAAATGATAAGATTTTAGTTTTTGGTATCTTTGTTTTTGTATCTTTGAAATTTTAAAGTTTTTATTATCTTGAATTTTGAGTTACTTTTATATTTGATATATTGGATAACAACATCTGAAATATAACAACAACAGTAACATTAAAATTTAGAAATAAAAAATATAAAAAATACATTTTCCATTACAGGACGTCATTTAATATGGTGTTCTATACCATTCTTATTACAGTGCGTCATCTTCAATAGCGCCCACACTCATTTTTCAATGGGCGTCATTAGTTTCCAATGGAGCGCCATCTCTAATGGCATCCTACTTTATTTTGCTTTGGGACACCATTAGGAGTGTTGTTTTGTCCCTCTGTGCAATTCTTTCAAAAAAAAAAATTCGTGCAAATTCATAAAACTTCTTCACTCTCAATGAAATTTTATTAAAAATTCATCAAATTTCTTCCCTCTCAGTGAAATTTTCTTATACTATTACTAGTATATACGCATGTGTCTTACACGTATTTTATAATATTTGGAAACAACAAATAATAGTTTTAAATTTTTATTACTCTAGAAGAGCAAAGTTTCTTAATTTTTTATTACTTGTGAAGACTAAACAACAATCCCCCTTAAAAAATTGCTTATATACGTAATTATCTAACTATCCATGTTAAATTTATTGAACAATTAGTAAATATAGATAAGAACACTTTTGGAACAAAAACTTTCACCATAAGTCTAACTTTTCTTATTATATAGAAGTATAAATGAATAATTTTAATTAGTAAATATAGATAAGGTCATTTTAGAACAAAACTTATGTGGTAAAGCCTTTTTTAATTATATAGTAGTATAGATTCTTATTATATAGAAGTATAGATAAACAATTTTAATTAGTAAACATAGGTAAGAACATTTTTAGAATAAAAACATTTATGGTGAAGCGTAAATTTTATATTATAAAGTAGTATAGATATAATAAAAATTTGAGATTTCACCGTTAAGTTTTTTTAAATGGTCTTATATTTGTTTACTAAAAAAATGTTCATTAAAAACATGAATAGTTAGGTAATTAAATATAGAAAAAAAAATTAGTGGGTTGGGGGGGGGGGGGGGGGGGGGGTTGGTGCGTCCAAATAGTTGAATATACCAATAGTTGGTATTTATATTTATTTATACCATTTTGAGGAGATTTTTCTAGACCTAGTTTTACATGTCACGTAGACATAGAATACCCTATGACGATCTCTACATGTGGAGTCCATTTATTTTTAATATTTTTTAGAAAAGACAGAAACTTAGATAAAAATCATATTTGACACTTAGATGCTCTATTAGAGGTTTTCAAAGGAAGTGTCGGGTCTTAAATTAAAAAGTTATGATTTTTGCATGTATACCCCTTAGAGCATCTCCAACCCTTAGACAACCAACTTCACATTTTCCTTGCCATGTCATTGCTATATCAACTTCATGTTTTATTCTACATTTGCATTGGAGAAGAATTTTTTGTTGGTGCTCTTGCTCCTTGACGTGAAGAGAGCTTGCTCTCAACATGCTTTGTAAAGTTTAGTCCCACAGTGGAAAAGCACCATGAGTTATCTCAACATATATATGAGTATGTGTTGTTGGGATATGCACATGGGGTGGTGACCCTAAGGAGGGAACCATGTGGGTGATTTTACTAAGAAGAAAATGATTAATTCCAACAAGGACATAAGTTGATTTTTATTGTGCGGGCTCGGACTCGACACGGACTCCGGGTTATCTCGTGCATGCACGGGAGTGTTCGGAGGGAAGGTGTGGGCTAGCACTCGACTATGTTGATTGTGGGATGATGTAAAACATCAAACTCTATTTTAGAATATTGGTGTTTTAGTCCCACATCGGATATGAGAAATGGTGAGGTCTCACTCCACTCTATAAATAGAGCCCCCTTGCCTCATTTCCAAGATGCACCAAAGAAGAGTGTTAAGGGAGTCCGTAAAGTTCAGGAAGCCCGTTCAAGTCACAAATATTGACTGACGAGCGTTTCAGAAGTTCTCTTGAACTTGCTGGTTCCTGGAAGCGGATCGTATAGAGGCGAATCTTGCCTTGAGCAACGGTGATTTTACACCCCCAACAGATTTAATCCTCTTTTTCTTCTTCTTATTCTTCTGTTTCTATGTAACTCGTTCTTCAGGTTTTAAGGCACCTACTGAGTAGGGAGGCCTAAATTTGTTCTTGAGATCTATCTCATTTGTGGCACCTACTGTGTAGGCTTGCTAAACTCCTCATTTGTGGCACCTACTGTGTAAGCTTGCTAAACTCCTTATTTGTGGCACCTACTGTGTAGGGTTGCTAAACTCCTCATTTGTGGTACCTACTGTGTAGGCTTGCTGAACTCCTATTTTTCATCTATATCCACATCTCGGGACTAACAATCTCAAAGCAAGATTAGTACGATGGAAAACATTAATGCTTCACTCCTCCAAACTGACTACTGCAAGTTGGAAAAGTTTGATGGAGAGCATTATCAAGTCTGGAAGAGGAAAGGCTTTCTTACCCTTCAATTCCGAGACGTTGATCACGTGCTCTATGAAGAGGAACCTACTGTTCCAGATACTGGGTCTGTTGTCGCTATAACTGCGGCTACTAAACTTTAGGCCAAATGGAGAAGGGAGAATAACATTTGTAAGCTTCTGATCCTAAATGCTATGAAGGATTCCCTGGCAGAATCCTACTCAAAGAAGGATAGTGCCAGAGAAATATGGGAGTCTGTGGAAAAGCTGTACCAGGAAGACAAAAACTGGAGCAAGATATTTTTTGTCGAAAAATATCACAAATGGCTCTTTGAAGACGAGAAGGCGATGCTTTCTCAAGTGAAGGAGTTTCTGAAACTTCGTCAGAAACTGGACGATGAAAAGATATCCCTCATCGACAAGTTTGTCGTTGGAGGGATTGTCTCGAAACTTCCTGCTGGATGGAATACGTTCTATGCAAGAATGTATTGGAAGAAACTCGATATCAGTCGGAAAGATCTCTTGCAAGAAATGGTTCGTCATGTACCAGCCAACTTCTGAGAAGGTTGTCATGGCGAACCAGGCCCAAGCTGAAGTTATGGGGATCGGGACTGTGGAGCTGAAACTCACTTCCGGGAACACTCTGACGCTCCAAGGAGTAAAGCATGTTCCGATGATTGCCAAGAACCTGATCTCTGGGAGCCTGCTTAGCAACGCAAGTTTGAGGATGGACATTAATACTGGTCAGATGGTGATGTCCAAGAAGGGAACATACTTCAGAAAGGCTTTTCAAACCGAAGGGATGTTTAAAATTCATCTTGTAAACCAGTCTAATGAAATAAATGCAATCGCTCTTTCTGACTATTCTCTTGAGTTGTGGCATAATAGGCTAGGACATGTTCATTGTATAAGAATAAACAAAATGTCTAGTCTATGACTTATCTCCAAATGTGGGAGTAAGGTAGAGAAGTGTGAAGTATGTGCTCAAACTAAGATCAGTAGAAAATCCTTTCATCTGGTCAATTGAAGCACAAATATTCTGGAGTTGGTACACTCCGATATCTGTGACTTCAAACAATTTTCTACAAAAGCCGGGATGAAGTATTTCATAACCTTCATCGATGACTTCTCTAAGTACGCATTCGTCTACTTGCTCAAATCTAAAGACGAAGCGTTCGAGAAGTTCAAGGAGTTCAGGACCGAAGCTGAACGGCAAACTGGACAACAACTCAAGAGGTTGAGAAGTGATCGAGGCGGAGAATATCGGTCTCATGAATTCGTATCGTTCTGCAAAGAACATGGAGTCATCTGCGAGACTACTACTCCGTATTCTCCTCAATCTAACGGAGTAGCAGAGAGGAAGAACCGAACGTTGACAGAAATGATGAACTCAATGCTGCTAACTGCAGGTCTTCTAAAATGTTACTGGGGAGAAGCTGCATTAACGGCCACTTTCATTCTGAATAGAGTGCCTTATGCAACTTCTGACATAACTTCTCATAAACTCTGGTTCAAAGTCAGACCTAACTTGAATGTTATTCAAGTGTGGGGGTGTCTGGCTTATGTGAAGCTCCCAGATCTGAAGATTCAGAAGCTTGGGACAAGGACTATGAAGGCGATTTTCTTGGTATATGTTGAGAAGAGTGATGCCCGGAGATTCCTTGACATTGAGTCAAATTATATCATCGAATCTCACGAGGCTGAATACTTTGAAGACAAGTTTGCACGACATAAAAACATTATTCTCCCAGATATTCTGGAGAATGATGTAGGTGAAAATGAGACTGAGGTCTCATATGAACCAATAGTCCAAGATGAAGTTGTTGGTGGAGAAACAACAATTGAACCACAACTCGCTGAGCCGTCAACGAAGCGAGCAAGGAGACCGAAGAGCTTCGGAGATGACTTCGTCACATATCATGTGGAAGCAGATCCGCTTACCTATGATGAGGCGATGAAGAACAGAGATGCTGTCTTCTGGAAGGAGGCAATAGACAATGAAATTGACTCAATTACCTCCAATAACACAGATGTTAGTTGATTTACCCGAAGGAGCAAAACCTATCGGATGCAAGTGGATCTTCATGTCACGCCCCAGAACCAGAATACTGGAGAGCGTGGACAGACATAGCCAGCTACGTATATGAAATAGAATCCATCTCGCTATACGTTCACGGCTGTCTAGATACATGAGGGTTTACTACAAGCCAACAGTCTCTTAAGGTCATGAACAAGCCTATTGTCTCAATCACAAGCAAGTAAGTAAAAGTTTCAAGATGTATGATCATTAAATATACAATAGTAAGACGTCCCAAACATTACATATTCAGCTGATCATGAAGCTAGTCGTTACAAAATGCCAGGACTAGCAAGAGTTTAGTCATATAGGATCAACCCTAGGATCTGTCAATCATGTTACAGCCGGTAGGCAGACAATAAGTAAAAGTACAATCGAGCTAAACAGGTGCTCGTCGACTAAACGCCTCAAAAGAATATTTTTACAATAGAGTGGGAGAGCCAAAAATAACCCACTCGTTGCCCTGGTTATGTCTAGTCGCCATCATCGGGTTGGAAGGCCGGTAGATCCTCTGGAGCTGTTCTAAAATCAGGCCATACAAAACCAGCTGGGTCAGACCCCAGAAAGAGCAAGTGCCACAAAGGAGGCTTCACTTAGGAACTAAAACCAGCAATTAGCACAAAATAACAATAAAGTAATAAATAAGACAGGAGTTAAGAAAAACATAGCAGGGTGATATACGATGAGATAACCATGGGACTATTCAGACAGCCAGGTTACAACCCGTAAACCAAACAAGGACCGGAGTTGTAACCCTTCGTCTGAGCAGAACTTGGAATTCTCACCATTTATCAGTAAAATAAATACAGGCATTCTGGTCATGCAGTAATCTGAAACAGTGTCAGGACAAGACCAGACTGGCTAG
Organism: Iris pallida; assembly: GCA_029216955.1. Taxonomy (NCBI): domain Eukaryota; kingdom Viridiplantae; phylum Streptophyta; class Magnoliopsida; order Asparagales; family Iridaceae; genus Iris; species Iris pallida. The sequence continues at coordinate 16,063,706 of JANAVB010039620.1, forward strand.
ACTCCATCCAATCATTTCACGGCCAAGCAAGAATTACAGCTTGATGTAGGAACGAAATAGTAAAGCGTAATACTCTAGAGGGGGGTGAATAGAGTAGGCAGCGAAATAATGCTAATTAAAAATATTAGTAGCACAATCACAGAATATTAATCAAAACTGAAATAAAGTAAAGACAGAGTTAAGAGAGCAAACGCAAAGACAGCGATGTATACTGGTATCCCTCTGTTGAGGACTAATCCAGTCGGTAGAACTCTTGCTACCAGTTGAATCCACTATTGAAAAAACTGCAAGTTTTTTTACGAAGTCCTTGCAACTTCTACAACGCGAGCTTTGATACGAAGAACTCGCCCAACTTCAAATGTGAAGAGGTATTCTTCAATCAAGCCTTCTGATTACAATCTCTCAGAAACTTCTAGACCGTACCGTACTGGCAAATTGACTAGAGGATTGTAACTGGCTTGGGATCTGAAATTGAAAGCTCTAGAAAACTCTTTGGAAGACTGAAAGCTTTAGATAGAGAGAAGATTGAAAGTGAATGAGTGAGTTGAAATGATCGAAATCCTTCTATATTTATAGGAGTTCCAAAGGCAGACTTCTGACAGAATTCGGGCAGAATTCGGACAGAACTCTATGAGCAAATCTCGGTCAAATCCGTAACTGCAGGAGGACCAAGTTCCAAGGATTCAAAATCACAACGACCACTAACCGAACTCTGGCCGAACTCTGGCCGAACTCGGTCCGAGTTCTGTCAGGGTTAAGTCAGGGTTTAGTTAGGGTTTTGAAAAAGCTTTTGGTGATCTTTGAAAACCTTTTTGTAAACCTTTTTGTAAACCTTTTTGAGAGGTCATTTTAAAAACATTTTGAACTCATTTAAGGGATAGCCTATTTGCCAGTACGACTCAGTGTACAACATATTCCTAGACTCAAATAAAATGAAAAATATAATGCATAAGGAATTACAGACTCGAGTAGGCAAACAGATCTTCGGTCTTGAATTTAGTGGATAGCCAATCTTGATCATGTCCAAGAATCCGAGATGTCCCGTATATCCAGACAGAGTTTGATCAATTATTAAAATCAGGTTGACCATATGACCAATGGGCCAACACTTGATACTTTAACAAACTAGGGTTGTCACAAGCCTAATTACTAACAAGATGCAGTGAGATTATTCCACAGCCACAAGTCCTGCAGACCATCCAGGTTACCCAGGTCGAAAGATTAGGGTTGATTACAGGTGGGTATGTATACATCGTCCAGAAAACGCATGTACCCTTAGGTAGATTGGAGGGTGCAACACATGACAATATGCTGGAAATGTGTCCTACTCGACGGCAGGCTACAGATCCCAGGCGAGCCCAGGTAACGGGATTGCCTGTAGCTGGGAAATCTCTTCATGACTACTGTGTGATTCTAGTTATTAACCTTAGTCCATTTTAGTAGGTACTCCTGACCGTGGTACTCAGGAGTCCCCTCCTAAACATGATGCAAGACAGGACTGGATTATTTGTACAAGCACAATCGCCCACGGTATCCAGGTTATTTATACAGGTCATGTCATGTCAGGTAGCCGTCGCAACAGCTATTCGAGATATATCATGTCAGGTTATCATGACAAGTGTACTTGTGTCACGACCCGTTACCCAAATTGTTGGGCCGGACCGAGCCATGTCCAGCCTACGCTTGTTAAAGCGTAGTAAGCTGTTCTAAGAATAGACAATAAAGGATCTAAGCTACTAACAATTCTAAAATCACATTTAAGGTTCATCACAACACAGCATCTATAAGCGAAGGTAAACAAACACATATTTAATAATACACTTCCAAGTATCTAACTGGAGACAAAGTCCAGTATCCTAATATAAGTACAGACCAAAGTCTAAGTCCCAAAACACAAGAAAGATATCTAAGCAAGGTTCCCCGCTGGGGCCTCTTCTGGAGCTAAGGCAAGGTCCGCAAAATCAGTGCCATAATATGTAACACGTAGTGTTTCCTTCTCGAAAAGTGAACCTACAACGTTATCCTGTCAGGACGGGAGCAAGTACAACCTCTACAACTAAAGTACTGAAAATATAATGAAAGAGATGTACAACAAGAAACATGGTGTGATAAGTCTATAAAACATAAAATACTGAAAAACATGGCCTCATGGTACAACTGGGATCACAGTATCATAGTAACATATGGAACATGGCATATCTGGAATCATGGTAGGACTGGAATCATGGTAAAATACATTTGTCAAGGTGACACATGTATATCTAATGTTTAAAACTGGAGCAAGTACGTGATCGGTCAGTAGGTGATGGTGCTGTGGCACCAATAAGAACCATATGTACTTTCGTACATGCCTAAATGTACACACGTACAAGTGCCTCGGGATATTGGCCTCTGGCAAGGTCTACATGCATAATGTCGGCCCTACACAGCTCAAGGTCGTAGCGTGGGGTCATGATCACGTACTCAACTATCAGTTTCTCCATAACCCATATTTAACATGTGAGAGGTACGAGAACAGTAAAAACATGTGGGAGATACTGGGAGCAGTATAAGCATGGCAGGTACTGGGAGCAGTACAAAACATGTGAATACTCAGAGCAGTATAGTGAAACATGTACTGAGAACCAGTAAGAAGCATGTGAAGATATAAGAACTGTCCTAAGCATGGCAGGTACTGAAAGTAATACAACATGTAAAGATTTAACTTGCCACCTCAAGGATCAGTATTCTAACAGGGTTAATACATGTTCTAGCATTAAAAGACAGTAAATGAGTTTGTAGATGTACTTGCCTCGAGCAAAGCAAGAATACTAGTACGAAGATATAGATGTCCGGTGTCCTGTCAATAATGATATACAAACTCAGTTCTAAGCTATGTTCAATAATACACTAGTGGTGAGACACGACTCCTAACTGGATACTAGTCAAGCGGAGACCTAGCATAAAAGTCTAATGTGAAGTGCCACTATACACAAACTAACTTCCTTGGGTCTTTACACTAGTGCGGGGTGAGGCCCAATACGTCTATAACTCAAAACAACACAAAACTTGCAAGTCGTAACTATTCAATAAATAAATCAAACTGTACACTGTGTTCCAACAATTTTTGAGATAGACAAAAAGCTCAATTATATATAAAATAAAGTACCAAAATGATCCTTGTTAATTATAGAAATTTATACTAATTTTTCTGGGATTTATAAACCTTCATAAATATTTATTAAAAATCAACAAACACATGTATCCTGAAAATGAGTTCTGTTTTCCTATTTTTATAAAATACCAAAAGTACTTATTAAATGCTAGAAAAATTATAATAAATTAGCTAAATTAACATAATATTTAAATACAATTTTTCCCAGATTTTTACAGAAATTAAAATATTGTCACGACCCGATCCCAAATAATTAGGTCGAACCGGATCATGCCCAGCCTGCACCGTTGTTGAGACGGCGGCAGTAAGCTGTTCAGTAGCAGGTAACCATACAACAACACTATAAATTTGTCACAACTCAAAATTTGGAAATTTAAAACTTTTATTAAACTTTTACAATGAAATAAAAGATACAACTTAAACCATTTACTACATACATCAAGAAGAAAAGAAAACTCTAGGCAAACAGCTCATCAGTCTCGAAATCCTCGTCTTCTAGTTGGGACCTCGAAAAATATCACGGAACAAAGCCTCATCAGTGATACCTAAAATGTTGGATCTCCAGTCAGGAGGGAGCAAAGTACAATTCATGCTAATTTGACAATTGAAATAATAATAGAATCATGCACTTTTAAACAGTTTTGAAATCAACAATTAAGCAGTTACAGTTTTAAAACAGTTACAGTTCTGTGATGTGAATAGGCAATAAAATATGACCGGCTTGAGCTTGTTACAGTAAAGGATATGGAATTTGTTACAGTAAAGTTACAGTATGGTCATACTCATTACACTATTCCCCCAGTCCCCAATAGTTACAGTAGTTACAGTCAGTGCTCGTGTTGCATCTTGGTTTAAACTTGCAATAAAACGATTACTAAATAATTGTAAACTAACACGAAATGTACTTGCCTCAGGTTTGACTGGACTAGAAAGGTTGATACGTCGGGATGGAAGTTCAGACTCTTCCTCAAAATCCTACATTCGATAAGCTGTCTCAGAAACCAAGAATCGTCAATGCTAACTAAGCTAGTTGTAATCTCTAAACTGTTCCCTAGTCAATTTTAAATCTTTTAATTAGCTAACACAAGCAAAACGCGATTATTAGTGCGTTGATTTAATACGAGGGAAAAGATCGTTTTGAATTCGGAAAACTCGTTGATGCCAGATTAATTATTAAAACTTGGTATTTTCATAGTATATAAATATAAAGCTAATTTTTCTTATTTTAGTGAGAAATACATGATTTTAATTAAATAAAAACTTGTCAATTTTAGGTGAAAAAATCTTAATTATTTTTATACAAAAATACTTTTATTCAATTTAATCGTTTAATAAAAAAACTCGCAAAACCAGAAATAACAAAAATCTAATCTACCAATTACAGTTACAGACCACAGCCAGCTGGGCTTATGCCCATTACAATTTATTTACATAAATTGAAATAAGACAAAACCGCCGTTAGTCCTAAACTTTAAATAGATAAAATATAAACAAAATTAAATAGTAAAAATAAGGATAAATATAGAGTCTCAGATATGGTCCAATCCTCAACTGGGCCAATGCCTCAACGTCCGGGCGGGGCCGGTTTCGTTTGCACTTAGCCGGGTCCATTTACCGATACGGTCGTCACCCAAAACCAAATATCAAATAAAATTCTGAAATTCATTTTAAATTCATTTTTAAAATAATCTGGAATTTACGAAAAAATCCGGCAGCATCTCCTCTGTTTTTGGTCAACCCAAAAACTGGGAAATAGCGCTGATACTTTCCTGCAAATCCCAAACCAGGGAAACCCAAATATATATATATATATATATATATATATATATATATATATATATATATATATATATATATATATACTAATCCACAACCAATCCACAGAATAATCGGAACGACCCGAATAATTTTCGGAAGTCCGATTCCAACCCAAAAACTCACAGAACGCTACCGAAAAAATCCAGAAAGCCAAAACATACCAAAAACCAATTCCCGAAATATTCCGAAAATCCAAAATAATCCACAGAACCTTTCCGAAGGTTCCGGAAAAATACGACGTCGCTAAAACCGAATTCCCAAGGGGAATCGGGGACCATTTCTCATCATAGACCAGAATAAAAATAGGCGGGACAGGGGTTATACCTCAGGTTGCTCGGCTAGAGCTCTCAGATGAAATAATAGAAAGAAATGGAGATCCGGACAGCAAAATAATCCCGGAACAACGTCAACACTGAAATCCAGCTCCTGGTCGGGAACCGAAAGTCCCAGAACACGGATCGGGGAGCTGGGACAGCAGCGAACAGAAGCAACGCTGCCACAGAACAGTGGATCAGAGTGCGAGGGTCGCGGCCAGGGAAGCTGGACTGACCAGAGGGGTGCGCGGGCTAGGGCACGCCGGCGGCAGCGGGCCAGGGGGTCGGGTGTGCTGTTGGAGGCGGTCCGAAGTGTGGGGCGCGGGTCGGGGCGCACGGGGCGGCCGGCGTCGGACCAGGGGAGGCCGACGGGGAGCTCGACGGATCGAGCTAGGGCTCGACGCACAGGGGCGCGCGGGCTGGAGGAAGTCGGGCGCGGCGCACAGGGGGGTGCTCGGCCGGGAAGCGAGGTCGGGAGAGAGAAAGAGAAGGGGGTTTTTTCTCTGAGAGTGAGGAGAAGGGAAAGTTTGTGAGGGAAAGAGAAAAGTGAAGGAGTTTAAATGGAAGGAGGCTGGAGTTGGTCGTGAGAGAGAGGGGAAAAATGTGGTGTGGAGGAGTTAAGGGAGAGAGAATAGGGGGTTAGCTTTGAACGTGGGAAGAGGGGGAGAAGAAGTAGGGGTGGGTTGGTGTACGTGTGTGTGAGTTGAGAGGGAGTGTGCTGGTCCTACGGGACCAGCTCTCCAAAAATTTATTTTATTATTTTTTTATTTTATATATAACTATTAGCCAAACAGATTTTAGGAAAAGAAGAAATGAGATTGGGTTCGGGCTCAGGCCTGGGTCTGGGTTCGGACTCGGGTCTGGGTTCAACTCAAAAAGCCATGTTGTTAATTTCGAAATAATTTTAACACTCTAAATAATATAATAATAATAATAATAATTTTAGAAATACTAAATATAATTTAATCACAAGAAATGGATTTCACAATCTTCCCTCCTTAGAAAATTTTGTCCTCGAAATTAAAGGCAAGGTTAGGGATAAACTTAAATCAAACAGGTACGGGTACTACGCCCGTAACTCAGGTCCAACAATAAGAATTTCCAAGGCAGTCGTGGATGAGACGGTTTAGGGATAAGTTTTATTTATGATATCATCCATGTAAAAAATACAAAAGCGACCGGTCCTGATTAGACAATATTTTAGTGGGTGCACCCAATAAAATACCGTCATGATCAAGCTTGATAAAAAGATAGCTTACAAAACTAGGCTAATTTGGCAGCATCAGTCAAGTTTAGAACGAAAAGATAAGGAATAAGAGTTTACGTGATGGCTCAAATTCTGATCTTCTTCTCACCTCTGACTACATTTGTAACTGGTTTCTCTGGCTCTGAAAGGTTGAGTCCAATCTTCAGCTCTGAATTATCCAATATGTGACTCGGATCCGAAATATAGCGTCTGAGCTGTGATACATAGAAGACGTTGCACACTCTCAAGATTAGCTGGTAGAGCTAACCGGTACGCTACTTCCAACTCGTCTTAAAACTTCAAATGACCTGATGTACCTGGCCTTAATTTTTCCAGCTCCGTCAAAACTGATCGTTCCTCTGGTAGGAGAAAACTTCAAAAAAAATGCTATCTCCTTCTTCAAACTCCACTGGTCGACGATTACTATCAACCCAAAGCTTCTGTCTGTCTTGGACAATCCTGAACTTGCATTCACCTTCTCTACTGCGTCAGTTACCATCTCTGGACCCAGCAGTACTCTTTCTCCTACGTCGTCCCATACAAGTGGTGTACGGCAACGACGTCCATAGAGAGCTTCAAATAGGATCATACTAATGCTGGCTTGGTAATTATTGTTGTAAGGGAACTCTACCAAGTGCAAATGATCTTCCCAAGACCCTCTAAACTTCAAGACGCAAAATCTTGACATGTCTTCAGGCGTCTGGATTGTCCTCTCTGATTGTCCATCGGTACTCCATGAATCCGGTAGATGTGCCGCATGTATAGTGCTACCAACTTCTGGGTGGATAGACCAACCTTGAAGGGGGATAAAGTGAGCTGACTTCGTCAGTCAGTCCATGATAACCCAAATGGCATCCTTTCTTCCTTATGATCGAGGCAGTCCCTACACAAAATCCATTGTTATGTGTTCCCATTTCCACTCCGGAATGCCAAGCGGCTGCAATAGTCCCGCTGGTCTCTGTCTGCTAGCTTTTATTTGTTGACAAATTAAACATCTAGCCACATACCTGGATACGTCCTTCTTCATTCCATACCACCACACTATAGTACGCACATTCCGATACATTTTGTTGGCTCCTGAATGTATGAAATACTGCGACTGGTGCGCTTCTTGCATCAGCTCGTTCCTCAGTTTGCCAGTTGGTATGCAAAGCCTCGTACCATTCTTCAGCGCTCCGACACTGGCGTTTTAGAATCCTTCAAGTGTTCCTGCCAGCACTTGATCTCTAAGCCTGCAAAGTGCCTCGTTTTGAAACTACGTCCTCTTGATTTTGTCCATCAGCCTCGAACTTCATCAATACTGAATCAACATCCAGCTTCGTCCTTCTATCTCCAGGTAGTATAACTTCTAGTCCAAGCTTCTCGACATCTTCTAGTAGGTGCCACTCCTTGGTTAAGAACATCGCCACTGGGTATCGACTAAGTGTATCAGCGATCACATTAGCCCTACCCGGGTGGTATAGCGGGTCGATGTTGAAATCTTTCATCAGCTTCAGCCATCTTCTTTGTCTAACATTCAGTTCTTTCTGAGTGAAGACATATTTCAGACTCTTGTAGTCCGTATATATTTTTACTTCCTTTCCATAAAAATCATGTTTCCATAGCTTCAAGGTAAAGATAATTACAGCAAATTCCAAATTAGGTGTGGGATAATTCTTCTCATGAGTCTGTAGTTGCCTAGATGTGTAAGCAATCACTTTTCCATGTTGTTAAAGAACGCAACCCAGTCCTTTTCCAGAGGCATTACTGTAAATTGAGAAACCACCGGTTTCTGCGGGTAGCGCAAGGATTGGTGTAGTGGTAAGTCTCTTCTTCAGCTCCTCAATGCCGCCTGTCAATCTTTCGTCCAGATGAACTCTTCATTCTTCCAAGTGAGCTTTGTCATCGGCTCAGCAATTCTGGCAAAATCCTTCACGAACTTCCGGTAGTAGCCAGCCAAGCCCAAGAAACTCCTGATTTCAGCAACTGAGCTTGGGGTAGACCACTTCTCAACAGCGGCTATCTTCTTCAGGTCTACCGAAATTCCCTCTCCTGTGACAACATGGCCAAGAAAATCTACCTTGTCTAGAAAGAATTCACATTTGGATAGCTTACCATAGAACTTCTCATTCCTCAAGGTACTCAGCACTTTTCTCAAGTGCTCTTCATGCTCTTCCTCCGTCTTCGAGTAGATCAGTATGTCATCGATGAAGACAACAACAAACTGATCCAGATATTCATGGAAAACCTTGTTCATGAGGTTCATGAATACCGCAGAAGCATTTGTCAGTCCAAACGGTATGACCAAGAATTTAAATTGTCCATACTTGGTGTTGAACGTCATCTTAGAAATATCCTCCTTCCTGACCTTGATCTGATGGTAGCCAGATCTAAGATCAATCTTCGAAAACACCATGGCTCCGCTCAATTGATCATATAGGTCATCGATCCGGGGCAAAGGGTATTTGTTCTTGATGGTGATATTGTTCAGCGCCCGGTAGTCGATGCATATCCGTACAGTTCCGTCCTTTTTGTGCACTAACAAGGCAGACGCTCCCAAGGATGAAGTTCCATCCTGGATAAATCCTAGAGCCTCATTGATCCGGTCCTTCATCTCCTTGGCCTCCTTCAGGTTGACTCTGTAGCATCCCTTAAAAATAAGGGAGAGCCGGAAACTAGGTCAATAGTGAACTCTATGTCTAGGTCTGGGGTAATCCGGGAAGACTATCAGGGAAAACATCTACCATAAAGGTGTAACTAAGAAGTTTATTCATGTGGAGAATTATAGCAAAACTCTCATGATTGATCCAAGGACATCCTGTTACAACCTCTTATGACAATAGACAATGCTATTCAGCAGTCCTAGGTATTAATCCTCATGGCTCTGGCTCTTGCATGAGCAGTCTCCAACTGCTTCCTCTTCTATGAACCTCGAGTCTGCATCATGCCTTATAGTAGGAGGCAAGGTCGGCTGGATAGGAAGAGCCCCTAGGTTGTGGCCTAACAAGTATTGCTGGGATATGTGCTCTGGTTTGATGGAAAGATAAGGGCAGTCCTTTACCCGATGTTCAACAGATCCATATGCCAAACATTTCCCTAATCTTTGCGACAAATATTGGCTTGGTGACCAAGCCTTTACAGCAGTCACAAACCAATAGCTTCTTACGATATGACTGCCGGATAGGGCTCAAATATCTTCTAGGTTTAGGGGTATCCCTCCTAGGACGAGGTTCCGCTCCAACTTGGTTTAAGATAGCTAAGGCTACATCATTGACGTTCTTCATGTCTTCTCTCGTGATATTCATCTGTTCCTGCTGGGCTTCAACTTGAGCTTTCTGGAACTCCAGGATTTCTTGGAATAGGACAACCATTTAGGAGGTGTTTGCTGGTACTGGTGGAGCAACAGGAATGGATACTCCACCAAGGAATTGCAACTCAGTTTGAGAAGAGATAGGATTCGCCAGTGTAGTAAAAACTTCACTGGATGCATCATGGGGACGGTCAATCAGCCGCGAGAGAATAAACCCTGGACTTGGTTGAGGAGATGGGGTATGATCCGTAGATGACACCTCATCGCCAGCAGGATTGGTCTTATCCTTGGTTAGATTCTGGAAGGTTTAGGGTACAAACATAAGCAAGGTATCCTACCAGTCTATAATCAAACAAAAATATTTATGTATATATAATTCGGTCCTATGTCGTGACAAATTAATGTTCTAATGTTCTAATTATTTCTAGGTATGTTTTCCTAAGTTGTTGTATGACCTGCATGGGCCACCACTAAAAACATGTCACGACCCGATCCCAAATAATTGGGTCGAACGGGATCATGCCCAGCCTGCACCGTTGTTGAGACGGCGGCAGTAAGCTGTTCAGTAGCAGGTAACCATACAACAACACTATAAATTTGTCACAACTCAAAATTCGGAAATTTAAAACTTTTATTAAACTTTTACAATGAAATGAAAGATACAACTTAAACCATTTACTACATACATCAAGAAGAAAAGAAAACTCTAGGCAAACAGCTCATCAGTCTCGAAATCCTCGTCTTCTAGTTGAGACCTCGGGAAATATCGCGGAACAAAGCCTCATCAGTGATACCTAAAATGTTGGGTCTCCAGTCAGGAGGGAGCAAAGTACAATTCATGCTAATTTGACAATTGAAATAATAATAGAATCATGCACTTTTAAACAGTTTTGAAATCAACAATTAAGCAGTTACAGTTTTAAAACAGTTACAGTTCTGTGATGTGAATAGGCAATAAAATATGACCGGCTTGGGCTTGTTACAGTAAAGGATATGGGATTTGTTACAGTAAAGTTACAGTATGGTCATACTCATTACACTATTCCCCCAGTCCCCAATAGTTACAGTAGTTACAGTCAGTGCTCGTGTTGCATCGTGGTTTAAACTTGCAATAAAACGATTACTAAATAATTGTAAACTAACACGAAATGTACTTGCCTCATGTTTGACTGGACTAGAAAGGTTGATACGTCGGGATGGAAGTTCAGACTCTTCCTCGAAATCCTACATTCGATAAGCTGTCTCAGAAACCAAGAATCGTCAATGCTAACTAAGCTAGTTGCAATGTCTAAACTGTTCCCTAGTCAATTTTAAATCTTTTAATTAGCTAACACAAGCAAAACGCGATTATTAGTGCGTTGATTTAATACGAGGGAAAAGATCGTTTTGAATTCGGAAAACTCGTTGATGCCAGATTAATTATTAAAACTTGGTATTTTCATAGTATATAAATATAAATCTAATTTTTCTTATTTTAGTGAGAAATACATGATTTTAATTAAATAAAAACTTGTCAATTTTAGGTGAGAAAATTTTAATTATTTTTATACAAAAATACTTTTATTCAATTTAATCGTTTAATAGAAAAACTCGTAAAACCAGAAATAACAAAAATCTAATCTACCAATTACAGTTACAGACCACAGCCAGCTGGGCTTATGCCCATTACAATTTATTTACATAAATTGAAATAAGACAAAACCGCCGTTAGTCCTAAACTTTAAATAGATAAAATATAAACAGAATTAAATAGTAAAAATAAGGATAAATATAGAGTCTCAGATATGGTCCAATCCTCAACTGGGCCAATGCCTCAACGTCCGGGCGGGGCCGGTTTCGTTTGTACTTAGCCGGGTCCATTTACCGATACGGTCGTCACCCAAAACCAAATATCAAATAAAATTCCGAAATTTATTTTAAATTCATTTTTAAAATAATCTGGAATTTACGGAAAAATTCGGCAGTATCTCCTCTGTTTTTGGTCAACCCAAAAATTGGAAAATAGCGATGATACTTTCCTGCAAATCCCAAACCAGGGAAACCCAAATATGTATATATATACTAATCCACAACCAATCCACAGAATAATCGGAATGACCCGAATAATTTTCGGAAGTCCGATTCCAACCCAAAAACTCACAGAACGCTACCGGAAAAATTCGGAAAGCCAAAACATACCAAAAACCAATTCCCGAAATATTCCAGAAATCTAAAATAATCCATAGAACCTTTCCGAAGGTTCCGAAAAAATACGACGTCGCTAAAACCGAATTCCCAAGGGGAATCGGGGACCATTTCTCATCATAGACCAGAATAAAAATGGGCGGGACAGGGGTTATACCTCAGGTTGCTCGGCTAGAGCTCTCAGATGAAATAATAGAAAGAAATGGAGATCCGGACAGCAAAATAATCCCGGAACAGCGTCAACATTGAAATCCAGCTCCTGGTCGGGAACCGAAAGTCCCAAAACACGGATCGGGGAGCTGGGACAGCAGCGAACAGAAGTAACGCTGCCACAGAACAGTGGATCAGAGTGCGAGGGTCGCGGCCAGGAAAGCTGGACTGACCAGAGGGGTGCGCAGGCTAGGGCACGCCGGCGGCAGCGGGCCAGGGGGTCGGGTGCGCTGTTGGAGGCGGTCCGAAGTGTGGGGCGCGGGTCGGGGAGCACGGGGCGGCCGACGTCGGACCGGGGGAGGCCGACGGGGAGCTCGACGGATCGAGCTAGGGCTCGGCGCACAGGGGCGCGCGGGCTGGAGGAAGTCGGGCACGGCGCACAGGGGGTGCTCGGCCGGGAAGCGAGGTCGGGAGAGAGAAAGAGAAGGGGGTTTTCTCTCTGAGAGCGAGGAGAAGGGAAAGTTTGTGAGGGAAAGAGAAAAGTGAAGGAGTTTAAATGGAAGGAGGCTGGAGTTGGTCGTGAGAGAGAGGGGAAACATTTGGTGTGGAGGAGTTAAGGGAGAGAGAATAGAGGGTTAGCTTTGAACGTGGGAAGAGGGGAAGAAGAAGTAGGGGTGGGTTGGTGTACGTGTGTGTGAGTTGAGAGGGAGTGTGCTGGTCCTACGGGACCAGCTCTCCAAATTTTTTTTATATATAACTATTAGCCAAACAGATTTTAGGAAAAGAAGAAATGAGATTGGGTTCGGGCTCAGGCCTGGGTCTGGGTTCGGACTCGGGTCTGGGTTCAACTCAAAAAGCCATGTTGTTAATTTTGAAATAATTTTAACACTCAAAATAATATAATAATAATAATAATAATAATAATTTTAGAAATACTAAATATAATTTAATCACAAAAAATGGGTTTCACAAATATATATAAAAATTTAAAAACAGAAAGTAACAATTTTTAGAAAAATAATTAATTACAAATTAAGGATAATACAAAATCAAAATCTACAGATGTTGTCGGATGATAAAATAAATATCACCAACGTGTCCAGAACGGTCAAATCAGTTAGGATAGCCTACCCATAAGTCCAATTTAGAGACAGGGGCAAAAACGGTAATTTTGGGCCAAAATGATGTCCGCCGTTGGACATACTTTGCACCGAAAAGCGTGTCGGGATAGAAGTCTAAAAAATCTAGCAAATTATATGTCCACAAATTTAGAATGATGATACGAACCCAACGGTATGTCCGAAATGAAATTCCGATGTGCCGATCTCAAAATGACACGTTGACGCGGACACTTGGTATCCGGTTTGCACCGAAATGCGTACCGAAGCAAATATCTTCAAAACTCAGCAAATTATATGTCAACGAGTCCAGAATGACGATACAAACTCAACGGTATATCCGGAATTGGATTCCGATGAGCCGATCTCAAAGTGACCCGTTGACTCGAAAAGTGGGACCCGTTTTGCACCGAAATGCGTGCCAGGGCCCACGTTCTCCAAATCAAGCAAATTTTATATGAAAACATGCCAGAACGACGCCACGAGTCTACTGGTGGTGTCAGAAATTGAATCCGGAGTCCCGGGTTCAAAAATAAAATTTTACAAGTGCAATTTAAAGAATTCGGACGGCCAACTTTGGCATCGAATTCGACCAACCGAACATGCTTAAAATGAATCGAAACCTAAAGGAGGCAGGAAGAGGGTTATACCAGCTGCACACAGGAACTGGAAGCGCGTAAACCGGAGCTGCGACGGCGAAGTTACGAGCTGACGAAGTCGGCTCCACAAAACTGTCCAAAAATAGTTCAATTTAAAACGTCAACTTGGTGGCCAGTTTTGAGGTATCAAACGACGAAATTAACGGACGAAAATTGACAGGAGTGAAGATGGATATACCGAGATTGCGACGGAGCTAAAAGTTTGCCGATCCAACGGTAGGATCTCCCAAAAAACGTGCACGAAGTCGCTGCAACGGGGTGCCATTTCCGAGTTCAAAACTCGCGCGCGCCGACGGGATTCCGTTCAAAACGCACGAATAGCCTATTCGGCACGTCGGGGAGGACGATGGCGGCCTAGAGGAGTTCGCCGAAATTCGCTGGACTGGTAGGGGGTCATCCACGGTGGTGGGTCGGCCACGTAGTGGCGTACGGCCACGCGGCAACGCGCGTGTGCGCGCGTATGCATGCGCACTGCCGCTGCTGCCGCCTGCTGCGCACACGCGCTCGCGACGGCGAGCGGCGCTGCTGCCCGGCGGGGGTGGTGGAGGCATGCGGTGGCGTAGTCCCGACGAGGGTGCGGGGTGGTGGAAGGTGGTGTTGGTTATGGTGGTGGTTTGCTTGGTGGTGATGATGGTGATATTAATGGTGATGGAGATGGTGTTGATGGTGATGAAGCTTGAAGGAGAAGGAGAAGAGGGAGGGGTGCTCTTGCTGTGGAGAGAGGGGGGGTTCATGTGTGTGTAGGTGAGAGAGAGAGAGAGTTATATTGTGTGTGAGTGTATATAAATATAAAGAGAGAGAGAAAGAGTAGTAGAGAGAGAGAGGAAGATATTTGAATAAGAGGGAGAGAGAGAGAGAAGTCGGTTTGGGGGGGGGGGTGTTCTCTTGCTGTAAAGGAGGTGAGGGGGTGAAGTGGTGAGGTGTGTGTTTGTTTAATAATAGGAGAGAGAGTTATATATATATATATATATATATATATATATATATATATATATATATTTGTAAAGTAGAGAGGAAGTGATATTTCCAAAATAGGAAAAATAGAAAAATTAAGCGGGGTATTTGAGCAGTCATGAGAGGGCAACATGGAGCTTGGGTTCGAATTTGGTCGAGCCGGGTCGGATCGAAATCGGACTGGGTGCAATAATAAAATTAAATACGTATTTATGATCACGGGTAAATAAATAATATGCGGAGACTCCAATAAATGGGACACAAACGTCATGCGGGCAGTAGGCTTCATATGGGCCACGTCCATACTTTGGGTTGACTAGGTTGGATCGATGTCGGGTCCCGAAATTAAATTGAAAATTAAATCAGGTTTTACGGTAGAAAATAAATTAGCCTAAATTGACCCAAAAGTTGTGCGAAGAAAATGAAGCACAAAATGGAGTGTCTGAGTGGGACACAAAGGTCATGGGTGAAGAACGTCTCGAGTAGATCATTCATGATAAGTTGGTTCTGGAAAAATGACTGGTCTCGTGCTCCTAAATTAAAAGTCACGGTGACGTGCAAACGATGATCAAAAATAAAAGTGGGAATAATTATTCAATGATTAATTGGTCTAAGTTGACCCGAAGTTGTGCGATACAAAAAGAGCACAAGGGAACGAATTCAAGTGGGACATGATATATCAAAACGAAGATAATCTTGTCTACTTCAAAACTCATGAAGAGAGTTTACAGAGATTGGTATCCCTGACGCTCCAGAAATCAAAGCCATGGAAAGGTACATTAATGATCAAAACAATTAAATACTAAAACATTTATCGAAAATAATTCATTCAGAAAAATAAAAATAAACACTGAAATTCAGGGGGCTTACATCCTACCCACCTTACAAAAATTTTGTCCTCGAAATTAAAAATCACCCAGTAGGTCAAACTATTACATGTAGCTACTCTGGCTACGATACTCAATCTGCTACCCTTGTAATCATCTTTTTCGTTTTTCTTTACAATCTTTTTGGTTCAGGTTCAACAAAGTCCTTCTATCATAAACTACGTCATATATCCTTTAGAATCTTCCATACTAACATGAAACCTTAACGTATACCCTAAAATATAGGTCATTCTCTTGACTTGTCTATAAGCCTACAATGCTTAATCATCAATCACATTTCCAACCTCAATCGTAAATACTTGATTTCCTTATCGTATCCTAAGTATCCATATTCTATCAATCCACAGTTCCTTAGCATCATTTGTCGTCAATCCTTTCCTACAGTTTCTCCTTAAAATTATACATTCAATACTTATCCTTGGCGTAGAGCCTTCTTCTTTTTACTCAACAAGTCCTCCGAATATAAATCCTCGATTTCAAAAATCTCGATTTATTAATTACCAATGTACATATGTCTTTGTCTTGTTCCATGTCTTTTTAACTGATATCTTTCCGATCTCGTATGCAATACGATAACTCATTCTAACTTATTCTATATCAATCCACATATCGATCTACCCTTTAATCACCTGTAATCAGCTATAGATAACCAACCAAAATTCTACAAATGCTAAATCCTCAATTTGCTAAACACAAGATTCTAATCCTTAATCCATAGTCATAACAATATACTATCTCATTTATCCATCTTAGATACCCTATCATCGAGTCATAATACCAATACAATCGTTCTTAATGGTTTCCAAGTCTACTACAGTCAGTCGCTTATACTTGTCCTATAAGCTTAATCTAACCAATTCCTAGGAAAAGTACTTATCACAATCACACAACACATCTATAGTTATACTATAGAATCAGTCGACAAGGTTTGGCTATTTCGGCCGTCTATCAAATAGAAGGTAACAAGGCCTAAGACTGGGTCAAGCAATCCATAACAGTGTCCAAACAAGTTAAAGGGTCAAACAAGACAGAAAAGTTTATCGGAATATCTCCAAGAAGGGTACGAAGACAACGGAATGCATAACGAGAAGAATTACCCAAGAGGTTAACGAAAAAGAGTTTAGTCAGGTCATAGGAAAGATGGAACACAAAAATAATTATGTCCAAAAAGATAACGCGTAAGCAATCCTATTGGAGAGTCCTAGAGAACCTGTAATCCTAGTTGTAGATGTAGATATAACAGAGTTAATCAAGACGGGGAAGAATGATAATAAAAATTTATTCTTGCTCAATCGGTCATAACGAAGTGAACCAAGCTGAGATATGATCTGATAACCATATACGTCTTCCTGAAATCATGTTGTCAGAATTTTCGCCACACCAGTAAGCTTATATGCAATAAACGAGGGAGTCCATAACTAAGGTATACACCCTATAGTCATATCATCAAGATTCCTTACCACGCCAACCGGTATGACTGCAAGAAAATCTAAATTCTATGAATATGATAGTATACCAAAATCAGGCTCTATATTTTTATCATACCAGCTAATATGGCTGCGATAAATTCTAAACACCATAACTAAAGTAGACGTTTACCTTATCAGGATATATCATAATTCAATCCACAAAATTTATCACGATACAAGATCAAGGTCAACAACAAAAATCAGAAATTAAATTCAACAACGAATTTAAGGAAGAGCAAATGGAAATAAGTGGAAACAGATTTCTAGGTAAGATTAGAGTGAAATCCTCAGGGGTCATCCCAAGGGTACAAACTTGGTCTAAATTGACCCACTGAAATACAAACAAGAGGCTAATTATAGCTAACGGTCCTATGCTGTGATGAGTTCTCCTATGTTGTAATCCTAGTTATCCTCTAGGTGTTCTAAATATTATTTCTAGTGTTATCAAGTTGTCCTAGATCCTAATTGCAGGCATGCTTGGTACAATAATGTAACCAAACAACTTAAGTCTGGACCTGCATGGGCCACCACTAAAAATATGTCACGACTCGTTACCCAAATTGTTGGGCCGGACCGAGCCATGTCCATCCTACGCTTGTTAAAGCGTAGTAAGCTGTTTTAAGAATAGACAATAAAGGATCTAAGCTACTAACAATTCTAAAATCACATTTAAGGTTCATCACAACACAGCATCTATAAGCGAAGGTAAACAAACACATATTTAATAATACACTTCCAAGTATCTAACTGGAGACAAAGTCCAGTATCCTAATATAAGTACAGACCAAAGTCTAAGTCCCAAAACACAAGAAAGATATCTAAGCAAGGTTCCCCGCTGGGGCCTCTTCTGGAGCTAAGGCCAGGTCCGCAAAATCAGTACCATAATATGTAACACATAGCGTTTCCTTCTCGAAAAGTGAACCTACAACGTTATCCTGTCAGGACGGGAGCAAGTACAACCTCTACAACTAAAGTACTGAACATATAATAAAAGAGATGTACAACAAGAAACATGGTGTGATAAGTCTATAAAACATAAAATACTGGAAAACATGGCCTCATGGTACAACTGGGATCACAGTATCATAGTAACATATGGAACATGGCATATCTGGAAACATGGTAGGACTGGAATCATAGTAAAATACATTTGTCAAGGTGACACATGTATATCTAATGTTTAAAACTGGAGCAAGTACGTGATCGGTCAGTAGGTAATGGTGCTGTGGCACTGATAAGAACCATATGTACTTTCGTACATGCCTAAATGTACACACGTACAAGTGCCTCGGGATATTGGCCTCTGGCAAGGTCTACATGCATAATGTCGGCCCTACACGGCTCATGGTCGTAGCGTGGGGTCATGATCACGTACTCAACTATCAGTTTCCCCATAACCCATATTCTAACATGTGAGAGGTACGAGAACAGTAAAAACATATAGGAGATACTGGGAGCAGTATAAGCATGGCAGGTACTGGAAGCAGTACAAAACATGTGAATACTCAGAGCAGTATAGTGAAACATGTACTGAGAACCAGTAAGAAGCATGTGAAGATATAAGAACTGTCCTAAGCATGGCAGGTACTGAAAGTAATACAACATGTGAAGATTTAACTTGCTACCTCAAGGATCAGTATTTTAACAGGGTTAATACATGTTCTAGCATTAAAAGACAGTAAATGAGTTTGTAGATGTACTTGCCTCGAGCAAAGCAAGAATACTAGTACGAAGATATAGATGTCCGGTGTCCTGTCAATAATGATATACAAACTCAGTTCTAAGCTATGTTCAATAATACACTAGTGGTGAGACACGACTCCTAACTGGATACTAGTCAAGCGAGGACCTAGCATAAAAGTCTAATATGAAGTGCCACTATACACAAACTAACTTTCTAGGGTCTTTACACTAGTGCGGGGTGAGGTCCAATACGTCTATAACTCAAAACAACACAAAACTTGCAAGTCGTAACTATTCAACAAATAAATCAAACTGTACACTGTGTTCCAACAATTTTTGAGATAGACAAAAAGCTCAATTATATATAAAATAAAGTACCAAAATGATCCTTGTTAATTATAGAAATTTATACTAATTTTTCTGGGATTTATAAACCTTCATAAACATTTATTAAAAATCAACAAACATATGTATCCTGAAAATGAGTTCTGTTTTCCCATTTTTATAAAATACCAAAAGTACTTATTAAATGCTAGAAAAATTATAATAAATTAGCTAAATTAACATAATATTTAAATACAATTTTTCCCAGATTTTTACAGAAATTAAAATATATATAAAAATTTAAAAACAGAAAGTAACAATTTTTAAAAAAATAATTAATTACAAATTAAGGATAATACAAAATCAAAATCTACAGATGTTGTCGGATGATAAAATAAATATCACCAACGTGTCTAGAACGGTCAAATCAGCTAGGATAGCCTACCCATAAGTCTAATTTAGACACAGGGGCAAAAACGGTAATTTTGGGCCAAAATGATGTCCGCCGTTGGACACACTTTGCACCGAAAAACGTGTCAGGATAGAAGTCTACAAAATCTAGCAAATTATATGTCCACAAATTCAGAATGATGATACGAACCCAACGGTATGTCCGAAATGGAATTCCGATGTGCCGATCTCAAAATGACACGTTGACGCGGACACTTGGTATCCGGTTTGCACCGAAATGCGTGCCGGAGCAAATGTCTTCAAAATTCAGCAAATTATATGTCAACGAGTCCAGAATGACGATACGAACTCAACGGTATATCCGGAATTGGATTCCGATGAGCCGATCTCAAAGTGACCCGTTGACTCGAAAAGTGGGACCCGTTTTGCACCGAAATGCGTGCCAGGGCCCACGTTCTCCAAATCAAGCAAATTTTATATAAAAACATGCCAGAACGACGCCACGAGTCTACTGGTGGTGTCAGAAATTGAATCCGGAGTCCCAGGTTCAAAAATAAAATTTTACAAGTGCAATTTAAAGAATTCGGACGGCCAACTTTGGCATCGAATTCGACCAACCGAACATGCTTAAAATGAATCGAAACCTAAAGGAGGCAGGAAGAGGGTTATACCAGCTGCACACAGGAACTGGAAGCGCGTAAACCGGAGCTGCGACGGCGAAGTTA
Organism: Iris pallida; assembly: GCA_029216955.1. Classification (NCBI taxonomy): domain Eukaryota; kingdom Viridiplantae; phylum Streptophyta; class Magnoliopsida; order Asparagales; family Iridaceae; genus Iris; species Iris pallida. Next base: position 16,084,091 of record JANAVB010039620.1, read on the forward strand.
CGAGCTGACGAAGTCGGCTCCACAAAACTGTCCAAAAATAGTTCAATTTAAAACGTCAACTTGGTGGCCAGTTTTGAGGTATCAAACGACGACATTAACGGACGAAAATTGACAGGAGTGAAGATGGATATACCGAGATTACGACGGAGCAAAAAGTTCACCAATCCAACGGTAGGATCTCCCAAAAAATATACGCGAAGTCGCTGCGACGGGGCGCCATTTCCGAGTTCAAAACTCGCGCGCGCTGACGGGATTCCGTTCAAAACGCACGAATAGCCTATTCGGCGTGTCGGGGAGGACGATGGCGGCCTAGGGGAGTTCGTCGAAGTTTTCTGGACTGGTGGGGGGTCATCCACGGTGGTGGGCCGGCCACGTAGTGGCGCACGGCCACGCGGCAACGCGCGTGTGCGCGCGTATGCATGCGCACTGCCGCTGCTTCCGCCTGCTGCACACGTGCGCGCGCGACGGCGAGCGGCGCTGCTGCCCGGCAGGGGTGGTGGAGGCGTGCGGTGGCGTAGTCCCGGCGAGGGTGCGGGGTGGTGGAAGGTGGTGTTGGTTATGGTGGTGATGATGGTGATATTAATGGTGATGGAGATGGTGTTGATGGTGATGAAGCTTGAAGGAGAAGGAGAAGAGGGAGGTGGTGCTCTTGCTGTGGAGAGAGGGGGGTTCATGTGTGTGTAGGTAAGAGAGAGAGAGAGAGAGTTATATTGTGTGTGAGTGTATATAAATATAACGAGAGAGAGAGAGAAAGAGTAGTAGAGAGAGAGAGAGGAAGATATTTGAATAAGAGGGAGAGAGAGAGAGAGAGAGAAGTCGGTTTGGAGGGGGTGTTCTCTTGCTGTAAAGGAGGTGAGGGGGTGAAGTGGTGAGGTGTGTGTTTGTTTAATAATAGGAGAGAGAGAGAGTTATTTATATACATATATGTATGTATATAAATATTTGTAAAGTAGAGAGGAAGTGATATTTCCAAAATAGAAAAAATAGGAAAATTAAGCGGGGTATTTGAGCAGTCATGAGAGGGCAACATGGAGCTTGGGTTCGAATTTGGTCGAGCCGGGTCGGGTCGAAATCGGACTGGGTGCAATAATAAAATTAAATACGTATTTATGATCACGGGTAAATAAATAATATGCGGAGACTCCAATAAATGGGACACAAGCGTCATGTGGGTAGTAGGCTTCATATGGGCCACGTCCATACTTTGGGTTGACTAGGTTGGATCGATGTCGGGTCCCGAAATTAAATTGGAAATTAAATCAGGTTTTACGGTAGGAAATAAATCGGACTAAATTGACCCAAAAGTTGTGCGAAGAAAATGAAGCACAAAATGGAGTGTCTGAGTGGGACACGAAGGTCATGGGTGAAGAACGTCTCGAGTAGATCATTCATGATAAGTTGGTTCTAGGAAAACGACTGGTCTCGTGCTCCTAAATTAAAAGTCACGGTGACGTACAAACGATGATCAAAAATAAAAGTGGGAATAATTATTCAATGATTAATTGGTCTAAGTTGACCCGAAGTTGCGCGATACAAAAAGAGCACAAGGGAACAAATTCAAGTGGGACATGATATATCAAAACGAAGATAATCTTGTCTACTTCAAAACTCGTGAAGAGAGTTTACAGATATTGGTATCCCTGACGCTCCAGAAATCAAAGCCATAGAAAGGTACATTAATGATCAAAACAATTAAATAATAAAACATTTATCGAAAATAATTCATTCAGAAAAATAAAAATAAACCCTGAAATTCAGGAGGCTTACAACTTGTCAGGAGTGCGCCACGACGGGCCACTATCAGGTCATGTCATGCTAGTTCCTTGTCACACCATGTCATGTACAATAGTCATTTCAATCATGCCAATCAAATCGTAATTTATCAAGTTCAGGACAAAAGACGTAAGGATATAAAATGGGCTTAAAAATATACAATAAAGGTAAAGGTGTACGCCATAGGAACTCAAGTTACACAGGGGGGGTTACAAGACATGAATTAACAGTAACAATCAAGTAATAATGATAACTAATCATTAAAGCAAGTACAGGGAGGGGTCATGCGGCTCAGGGTCCAAAGCCCACGCGGTTCAGGGAGAAGGAGGCATATGCGGCTAGCGGAAAGAGAGGAGTATATACGGCTGAAGGGGGAAGGGTTCATACAGCTGAGAGCAAGTGGGTTGCATGCGGCTCAAGGAGCTAAGCCTCATGCGGTAAGCGGAAAGCAGGTCTATGCGGCTAGCGGGACCATAAGGCATATACAGCTCGGGGAAGAAGTTCTCACGCGGCTGGGACGAGCAAGGGCCCATGCGGCCGGGTCAAGTGAAGTCTCATGCGGCCGGGTCAAGTGAAGTCTCATGCGGCCGGGGCAAGTGATGTCTCATACGATCGGGTCAAGTGAAGTCTCATGCGGTCAGCGGGAATAGGACCTTATGCGGTTCAAGGTCCAAGGCCCATGCAGCTGGAGGAAGGAGGCATAAGCGGCTCTCAAGGGAAGCAAGTCTATGCAGCTCAAAAGGAGCGGAGTATTATGCGGCTGGGACGAGCGAGTTATGCGGCTAGATGAGTTCGGCCCTCATGCGGCTCAAAGTACTTCCAGCCATGCGGCTGAAGAGAACACTTGCCGCATGAAATATTCATGCGGTCAAGTCAAGCACAGTTCATCTTCTCCAAAATTTCCGAGAAGAAGAACACCATGAGAGCCAAGTTCTCAAGCTCCACAACTCCATCATCCGGAGCCAAAATCCGAACTTCCATAGGTCAAAATGGGGTAGAACAAGATTCTCTACAACATGGAACCATCAAAACTCAGAAATAACAAGATTAAGTAGATCAAAATCCAGGAAATCCAAAATAAGGTAAACTTAGATCTACAAGAATCTAGCCATGGAAAGTGGAAATGCCAAGTATTAAAGTAATTTAAAATGTTGTAAGGAAGAAAATGAAGCAATAAAATTGGAGTTCCTCCATGAAGCAAGTTGCACTTGCCTAGACCCCTCTCTCTCTCTGGTAGGTAAAGAAGTAAATGGAAGAAGAAGAGTAATGAAGAGAGAGAAGGAAGAATGGGGTTAATAAATGGTAGTGGTGGTGGTAGGTAGGGGGTTCACCCTTGGTTCATGATGAACCAATAGCAATCCCAAACCGAACCAAGCCAACCCGAACCAAGAATAACCCAAGCCAGGATGGAAACTATGCAAGGAATCATGTAATACAAGATAAAATACGTACACGTATTCCAAAATACGTAATACGAACCACAGGTATTACAACTCTACCCATCTTAAAAGAATTCCGTCCTCGAAATTTAATTAAGAGGCTAGAGAGATGAGGACAAGCTATATTAATCACAAGCAAGCTATAACTAGGCAGGCATTCACTCATTCAAGCAAGGAATCGAATGCATGAGGCATAAGAAAGACATTATACCTCATGAGTCAAACAAGTTGGGATACCGCAATCAGATGTCATTCTCACGCTCCCACGTTGACTCACCCAAAGAGTGATGATCTCAAGCAACTCGGACTAACTTGATAGTCTTATTCTTGAGTATCTTCTCTCTCCGGTCCAATATAGACACGGGCCTCTCCTCATACGAAAGGTTGGTACCAACAACCAATTCCGAATGATCCAGGATGTGGCTCGGGTCCGGGATATACCGTCGTAATTGGGATACATAGAACACGTCATGCACCTCACTTAGCGACGGCGGAAGAGCGAGACGATAGGATACATCTCCTACTCGCTCCAGAATGTCAAATGGCCCTATATACCTAGGACTAAGCTTTCTCCGTACGCCGAAATGAATGATGCCACAATTAGACGAAATCCTCAGGAATACATGGTCACCGACAGAAAACTCGAGAGGGCGCCGATGAGAATCGGCCCAATGGCGCTAGCGATCTTGGGCAACTCGAAGATGATCCCTGACTCTTCTGACTACTTCAACCGTCTGGACAATCATTTCTGGTCCAAGCATCTGCCTCTTTCCAACATCATCCCAGGCTAGCGGGGATCTGTACTTCCTACCATACAGTGCCTCGAACGGTGCCATCTGGATACTGGCCTGGAAGCTATTGTTGTACGAGAACTCCACCAGGTGCAAGTGATCTTCCCACGAACCATCGAAGTCAAGTGTACAGGATCGTAACATATCTTCAAGAGTTTGGATTGTGCGTTTCGACTGGCCATCTGTCTGCGGGTGATAAGCTGAGCTGAACTGGAGGTGAGTCTCCAAACTCTCCTATAGGCTACGCCAGAAGTGAGACATAAATCTAGAATCCCGATACGAGGTGATACTGACTGGCACTCCGTGCATCCTGAATATTTGCCTGAGGTACATCTCTGCTAGCTGAGCCGTCGACTGACCAACTCTGAATGGAAGAAAGTGAGCCACCTTCGTGAGCCGATCAACTATAACCCAGATATCATCTCTACCAGCTGGAGATCTAGGTAATCCAGTCATGAAATCCATGGTCACATGCTCTCACTTTCATTCTGGAATTGGCAAGGGCTGAAGAAGTCCAGCTGGCCTCCGATGTTCAGCCTTAACCTGTTGGCAAACCAAACACCGAGAGACAAACCGAGCTATCTCTCTCTTCATGCCATTCCACCAAAAGTGCTGCCGGATATCTCGGTACATCTTCGTACTGCCAGGATGGATGGAATACTGAGAACTGTGAGCCTCTGACATGATCTCCTGTTTGATATCTCCACTAGGTACACAAAGACGCTTACCATGTCAAAGTGTACCATCTTCATGAATGCATAACTCTGGTCTTCGTCCTGCCTCACACTCTGCTCTGAGTCGCTGAAGCTTGGAATCTGTTGACTGCGCCATCCGGATCCTCTCGACTATAGTGGACTGAACTTGCATACTGGCCATCAATGCCACACTGGAAGGAAGAACAACTTCTATTCCCATCTTCTGAAGATATGCTAACAGCTCTGGTTGCGCTGTTAGGAAATAAACTCCGGCTCTCCTGCTCAATGCATCTGCAACGACGTTGGCCTTCCCAGGATGATACTGCAGGTTGACATTATAATCCACAAGAAGCTCCAGCCACCTCCTCTGACGCATGTTAAGATCCTTCTGGGTGAAAACATACTTCATGCTCTTATGGTCGGTGAAAATCGACACCCTATCTCCGTACAAGTAGTGCCTCCACAACTTAAGTGCAAATACTACTGCTGCCAGCTCCAAGTCATGGGTTGGGTAATTCCTCTCATGATTACGAAGTTGCCGTGACGCATAAGCTATTACCTTTCCATGCTGCATCAGAACACATCCTAAGCCTCTGCCTGAAGCATCACAATACACGGAAAATCTTTCGGTTCCATCTGGAAGCGCGAGAATGGGTGCCGTTATCAGGCTTCGCTTCAATTGTTCAAAAGAACTCTGACACTCTACTGTCCAAGTAAACTGCGCATCCTTGCGGGTGAACTGGGTCAAGGGTGCTGAAATCCGAGCAAAGTCCGAAACAAATTGCCGGTAGTACCGGCCAATCCAAAAAAACTACGGACTTCTACAACTGTGCTGGGCACTGGCCATATCTCAATGGCCACGATCTTCTGGGGATCCACTTCTACTCCTCCTCTGGTGATGATATGACCCAAGTAAGAAATACGATCGAGCCAGAACTCGTATTTACTGAACTTGGCATATAACTGGTGCTCCCTGAGAATCTGAAAAACCACACGGATATGCTGCTCATGCTCCGTCTCACTCTTGCTGTAGACCAGGATGTCATCCAAGAACACAATCACAAACTGATCCAAGTAAGGCATGAAGATGCGATTCATGAGATCCATGAATACTGCCGGCGCATTGGTTGCTCCAAAGGGCATAACAAGGAACTCCCAATGCCCATACCTCGATCTGAAAGCTGTCTTCGGGATGTCCTGCTCTCTGACTCTGATCTGGTGATATCCTGAGCGCAAGTCGATCTTCGAAAATACTGATGCCCCCTTGAGTTGATCAAACAAGTCATCTATACTCGGGAGAGGGTATCTGTTCTTGATTGTCACTGAGTTCAAGGTACGATAATCAACACATAACCTGGACGTACCAACCTTCTTTTTTACAAGAAGCATCGGGGCTCTCCAAGGCGATCCACTAACACGAATGAATCTCTTGGTTCTGAGTTCTTCAATCATCTTGTACAATATCTCCAACTCTGACGGCGCCATCCTGTAGACTCTCTCTGACACTGGGGCTGTCCCGGGAATCAAGTCTATGGTGAACTCGATCTTCCGCTCTGGCGACATTTCTGGAAGCTCTTCTGGGAAAACATATGGGAACTCATCGACTACCCGGGGCAACTGAACTGCTGCTACTGCCATCCGCAATACTGGAGGAGAATGCTCAACTGCGCCTCTGGAAAATAAAAACTCTGGCTCTCCTAGAATGCTAAAAATAACTCTGCCAATATGGCAGTCTATTCTAGCATACTGGTTCCTCAACCAATCCATCCCTAGGACCACATCATAATCGGCCATCGGGAATTCTATCAATCTAGTGGGAAACTCTCTACCGCTAACTACGATCCGACATGAGGAAAACACTCTATCTACTCCCACAAGTTCGTACAGCATCAGCAGCAGGCCAGGGGAGGCCAGCCAGGGCGAGCTTTCGCCATGACAGCCGAGGATGCTTAGGCCGTTGGAGATCTAGTTACAGGTTCCGTTCTTGATTCAAATTCTACAATTACTGCCTTGAACTTCGATTCTCTCTGTTCCTCGTTGGTTGATCAATTCTGTCTTGTTGTTTTTGTGTTATGACTTAATTTTCTTCTGAGATAAGTCGTATGGGCTAGGTCGCCTCGATTATGAGATTTTAGAATCCTCTAGGGTCATGCTAGCAGGCATAGTGAGGACATATAGTCGGACTATGGACGTATTTCTCGGGTGTGGGAATTTAAGATTTTCGCTGCCAAGCGCACGGCAATGCGAAAATTTTAAATACCATAGTTCTAGAGGTATGTACCATAGTTGAGGACTCTGTGATTATCGTAGCCTTGCTCACTAGCATGACAGAGATTCTGAGTATCATGGTTTTGGACAGACGCATATGATTATCTGACGGTATGTTTGAGACTCTGATTGTGGGGTGTTTGACCTAGAAGGACTACTGCCATTTTAATTTCGAGGACAAAATTTTTCTAAGGTGGGTAGGATTGTAACACCCAGTTTTCCAGAAGAGGGTAATTTTGAAATTTTGTAATTTTTAATTATTATTTAATGGTATTTATTTTATGTGATGATTTTTAGTAATTTTTAATTATTTTTAAACTATTTAAATTCATGACTTATGATTTGGTGTCTTGCTAGTGTTCATTTCCAGACTGAGGAGTATTTTAGTCATTTTTGTAATTTTAAGAATTATTTGGGATTATTAATTATTATTTAAATTTATTAGAATTTATTGGAATTTATGGGAATTTTTAGGAATTATTTTAGAATTGTTTGAACTAGGTTGACTTTTGACTAGCGTTGACTTTGTAGACCTACCTAGAAGCTAACCCTAGTTAGTGGGTCATGGTTAGGCCAAGTGACTCTAGTCTAACCTAGCTTAGGACTTGGTTTAGTCATTTTAGCAAAAGGATTAGGAAGTCACAAGTCATGACTTATGGTTTTAGAACCTTGATTAAGTTTCATCTACATTAGCCTTTGTAACTTGGCCCAAGGCCCAATAATTTGGCTAAGCCCTAACCCTAAACCCTAGTGGCCGGCCACACCCCTCTACCTAGGGATTCCCCCACTATAAAACCCCTTCCAAATCTAGGATTGCCTCTTTCTTAGGAAGAGCCCTAATTTCAAGGAGGTGAGTTTTTATGTCATTTAATTCCTAGAGCTCATTTCCTATTCCTTTTTCTTTCTAAATTGTTCCAATAGGTTCTAATAGGATTGTTATTGCTGTTGTTGAGCTCTCATTTCAGTGTGTAGTTGTTTTGGATTGATTGGGTCATCAAGTGGAGAGCATTAAATAGGGGGTTTCTATTGAAAGTTCAACAAGAGGTAACTCCTTCAAATCTCTATGAAATTTCAATTAGTCTTCATGAATAGGAAGCCCTAAGGGTCCCCCTAGGGTTTGGATAGGATTCGTGCTTGGTGTCGGGGGTTTCGTGTCCGTTCTGGACACGTATCAGTAGTAGGACTAGGTGTTCGACGAAATGCCTCAAAGGGCATTTCGATCGAATTTATTCATTGTTTTTGAATAGGATTGATAGTTTAGATCTGGTATTTTGATTCCTGTCCTTGTGGGTTCATGTCAGTGTCGTTTGGTGTCGGTTTTACGACCTGGACACGCGCGTGCACACGCTCGCACGCTGCTACAGGGATCCCCTGCTACTCGGGGGCAAGAACTCCCTGGACACGACACTTGGACACGAGATTTTTGACACACACATTGGGGCAGTGTCTGTCACGACACTCCCCAAGTGGCACGACCTCTCGTGTCGTGTCGGGGGTGCACGAGACATCGCACGGGTTTTACACACAGTCTGTGTAGTCGTGTATTTGGGTTCTGATACGCGTGTCTAACTTGGACACGCGGACACGAGGACTCAGGGCAGGTCGACCTAGACCTAGCCCTAGTATAGGAGTATTCAGGTGCACGAGCACGTGGCCTACCACGTGCTGTGTCGTGTACACGACACGCGTGCACACACGCACGAGGCAGTGCATTTTCTAGCCTATTTCATATTGTTTTGGTATCTGGGTTGCATGGACACGTTTGTGTCCATCTTGTTGGACACAAACAGGTTGTAGGACACCTATGTGTGGTATATATGTTTTACCAACTCTTTATTTTGTGTTTGAATAGAATTTTATTAGGTATTTGCCAATTTGCAAAATCTGGGAACATGGTATCAGCCCCTTATTTCCAGATTTCAAATATTGAGTTTTGATTGATTAATTAACCTGCAATTATTGATAATTTCATATTTCTAAAGTTCAAACCTGTTCTCCTACATGTTACCTATCTATGGTTCAAGTTTGGGATTGAATTGTTGAGTAGTGGACTGGTTATATGAGTTGATATATTATAGGGTTATTATGAGCTGTTGTTCATTCTTGTAGTTAATGTGCTATCCTGGAATTTGATGGAAACCATGAATTGATTTCTTTTTCCTTTCTTCAAAACTGAGTTTTAGTTTCAGTTTCATATAACCTGAGAATTCACTGATGTATTAACTGTGATTTCATTTTCATATGTGGTGTGTTAACTTAATGTAAAACTGAGAACTAAGTTCCAGTTTCCTGAGAATGGGGTTCATGATAATATAGGTTGGGTTATGATTAGTAGAATCTGATGTATGTGGATTGTTGCATTGGTTACACCCTCTTGTACTGTCCTTATTTATCCTTCACTTCACTGTCTGGTTTCCTGAAATTAGTTGTGAACAATTCCAGTTTTGACTGGATGTTGAATTGCCTTTCCTTCTAATTCATTCACTGTTTTCCTTCTATATATATTACACTGTTAGTTACTCTTGAGTCCCCTTTAACTGCTGCCTACCTTACACTGTTGGTTAGTCCCAGGTTTACACATTAGCACAGCACACATTTCCATTCTTTCACTGTTTTCTTGATAATCACATTGGCACACACCCTTCTCTCCTATTCCCTGTTTACATGCTGCCCTTCTTCACTGTGGTATATTTCTGCACATGTACTAGTCACTGTCCACACACAATTGCATAGCACACACACACTCTTGGTTGTATACACACACACACACATGTTTCCCCTCTTTATGCACCTATTTATGCATCTTTATAAATGAATGTCTATATGTAGTGTGTGCAATGTGAATACCTGTGTACTTGTGAGTGTATGTCTATATGTATGTACATATAGTATTTAGCCTAGGTACACTTAGTGTTAGTTCAATATATTTGTATCTATATATAATGTGTATATACTTAGGTATAATGGATACTTGGAATGTTGTGTGTTGTCTAGTATAGACTTGTAGAGCCCAGCATGACTTGTTAGACCTAGATAGTGGAGTTTAGAATTTATTAGACTTGGTTGACCTAGTTTGACTTCTAGGGTTGACCAAAGTTGACCAAGAGTTGACTTTGGCCTAGATTGACCTAGAATCATGTAGAATGCATAGTAGGACTCAATTTCACTATTCTGGACTTGTTGTGACTTGTGCTGTTCTATAGGAGACAGACACCACTCCTCGGACAGTATATTCTCTTCAGACACTCAGGCTATCAGGCGAGTACATTCTCTGACCGTTTCATACTTGTATGGATTTACATTCTTGCTCTAGATTACTGTACTTGATGCTGACATGATCATTATCACGGATTGGTACTATATGGATATTCTTCTGAGATGTTATCTTCTTGTATTCACTAAGTATATATTGTGATGTGCGTTTCACTTACATGTTGTATTTATTGAATACCCTTATCATTGTACACTTATTGTACATATTGTACTCTCAGTATCACATTGAGCCATTGTACAAGCCATTGTACAAGTCATTGTACAAGCCATTGTATAAGGTAACGTAACTGAATTGGATTCTTGTGTATTGATTGGGAAGGGGGAGTAGAAATGGTTATGTGATCAATCGTATTGTATAAGAAATTGTATATGTCCATTGTACACCCACGTACAAAGGAGTCCCATTTTATTGTATAACCTAACCCGTTTACATAACCATATTGTGCTCTAAAATCACATGTTTCTTACAGTTCTTACTTATCATATTTAGATATTTCCTATTATCAAATCTCTACTGTTTTTCATATATCTTCTTCTTTCAGCGTTTCATGTACTTTACTCTATTGCATGCTTTATATTTCCTAACTCGTTATGAACTGCGTGAGATGTTTTGTGCTCGCTCCCGTCCTGACTGGACCTGTTGAAAATATTACAGAGGATGAGGAGGAGGCCTGCGTAGACACCTACTATGGTGCAGCTGTAGATGCCATGTGTGACCCAGATTTCCAGCCTGATCCACTAGCTTAGAGACTGAGGCTCCCTAGTCTAGTTTTTTCTATTTCTGTCATTTGAGATCTAGATTGTATATATTCTTTCATTTCAGTGTTAGAGTCTTCTTGTATTGAGCTGGATGTTCTGATTTGTTATGTCAGTAGACACTTAGACTCTCTGGTTGTATTTATGTGTTTTTTTCTTTCTCCATTCCAGTATTTATCTATCTATCTATCTTCCTATCTTTCATTCTGCTTTAGATGTGATTGAGACTGTATATTGTTATGTCACCTCCATTCGGAGTGTATATACTGTACAGGTACCTTTATATTGTTAGATGATTGACCTAGGACAGCGTTCTACTGCCGACACTGCGGCGTAGGCTGGGCGTTGTTACGTTCTCGTGCCCTTACTCTAGGGTGCGGATCGTGACACATTTTTAGTGGTGGCCCATACTGGTCGAGTTTATGTAGTGGTATTCGAACTAGAGTATCACTACAGCCTGCAATAGGATTAGGATATTTTGAAGGTACTCAATCACACTAGGAAAAACTCATATCAAATTCATACCATCTTAGTTCTTGCTGATATTGTTCTCCTTGAATATAACTGTCTGCCTTTGCTATTTCGACTCATTCTCAGCAATTGTTTGTTGATCTTTCTTCAGGATGGTGGAGACGCGATCACAGCGTGCCATTCATGAAGATATTGTAGAGGGGACTGCTACCTCTCAGCCAGTTCAGCAGGGTCGGAAGGCTACAGCTCCTGCCACCTCTGCTCATATTGGGACTTCAGCAGCAGCAGCAGCTGAGGGTATGCCTTCACCAGTTCGGAGGCAGGACCCAGTCATTCCAGAGGTACCGTTCCAGCAGCCGCCGCCTGCAGGAAATGTGGACGCAGCTCAGATGTTCGCGTATTTCCAGCAGTTCATGGACCGACAGCAGGCTCGACAGGACAGAGGCATGGAGTTGGTCATTTCGACAGTTGCAGCCCGACCAGTGGTACAGCAGCCAAAGACACCGGGGATCGAGCAGTTTCAGAAGATGAGCCCCAGAGACTTTCTGGGGACAGAGGGGATCCTATATGCCGATGAGTGGATCGAGCATATAGAGGAGATCTTCCGCTTGGCCAGGATTCCAGCAGATCTTCAGATCGAGGCCGCAGCTAGCCAGATGCGAGATCTTGCTCGCACCTGGTATCAGTCGGACCCCAGGGTGGGGGTAGCCGGACAGACTTGGGAGGAGTTCAAGGGCTTCTTCAAGAAGAAATTCTTTCCAGATTCAGCGCTCAGAGCTTTAGACTCGCAGTTTGAGAGCCTAGTTCAAGGGAGCCTGTCAGTGGAGGAGTACGCTGGAGAGTTCGGCCGCCTCAGCAGATTCGTGGAGGGTTTGAGTGAGGCGGCGAAGGCCCAGAGGTTCCGGAAGGGTCTGGTCAAGGAAGTCAAGTCCTTGACCAAGGGCAACAGGGATGCCACATTCGAGGAGATTCTGACATGAGCTTTACTGGCTGAGGATGATCTTGAGCTTAGGCTCAAGAGAGGGCGAGACCCAGTTGGGGGCACCAGCAGCGGAGGACCGGCCAAGAGGCCGTACGTTCAGCATCAGTTTCAGCAGCAGTATCAGCAGCCGATGCCAGGCATACAGTTTCAGCAGCAGTACCAGCAGCCGAGGGCTCAGATACATCAGCTACAGCAGAGGCCTATTCAGTATCAGGGTCAGGGACAGGTGCAGTATCAGCAGGACACCGTGTGCAACTTCTGCAAGAAGCCAGGCCATTGGTGGAACGATTGCAGGAAGAGACTGGGTATGTGTTTACTTTACGGGTCAGTAGAGCATCAGTGTAGAGAGTGTCCCCAGAACCCGACACCGTTGGCTCAGATAGCACCAGGAGCTAGGGCTCCGGCAGGGCAGCAGAGGGGACCACCATTACAGACTCAGCAGGAGAGGTTCGTACAGCATCAGCAGCAGGCCAGGGAAGGCCAGCCAGGGCGAGCTTTCGCCATGACAGCCGAGGATGCTCAGGCCGTTGGAGATCTAGTTGCAGGTTCCGTTCTTGATTCAAATTCTATAATTACTGCCTTGAACTTTGATTCTCTATGTTCCTCGTTGGTTGATCAATTCTGTCTTGTTGTTTTTGTGTTATGACTTAATTTTCTTCTGAAATAAGTCGTATGGGCTAGGTCGCCTCGATTATGAGATTTTAGAATCCTCTAGGGTCATGCTAGCAGGCATAGTGAGGATATATAGTCGGACTATGGACGTATTTCTCGGGTGTGGAAATTTAAGATTTTCGCTGCCAAGCGCGCGACAATGCAAAAATTTTAAATACCATAGTTCTAGAGGTATGTACCATAGTTGAGGACTCTGTGATTATCGTAGCCTTACTCATTGGCATGACAGAGATTCTGAGTATCATGGTTTTGGACAGACGCATATGATTATCTGACGGTATGTTTGAGACTCTGATTGTGGGGTGTTTGACCTAGAAGGACTACTGCCATTTTAATTTCGAGGACGAAATTTTTCTAAGGTGGGTAGGATTGTAACACCCAGTTTTCCAGAAGAGGGTAATTTTGAAATTTTGTAATTTTCAATTAATATTTAATGGTATTTATTTCATGTTATGATTTTTAGTGATTTTTAATTATTTTTAAACTATTTAAATTCATGACTTATGATTTGGTGTCTTGCTAGTGTTCATTTCCAGACTGAGGAGTATTTTAGTCATTTTTATAATTTTAAGAATTATTTGGGATTATTAATTATTATTTAAATTTATTAGAATTTATTGGAATTTATGGGAATTTTTAGGAATTATTTTAGAATTGTTTGAACTAGGTTGACTTTTGACTAGCGTTGACTTTGTAGACCTACCTAGAAGCTAACCCTAGTTAGTGGGTCATGGTTAGGCCAAGTGACTCTAGTCTAACCTAGCTTAGGACTTGGTTTAGTCATTTTAGCAAAAGGATTAGGAAGTCACAAGTCATGACTTATGGTTTTAGAACCTTGATTAAGTTTCATCTACATTAGCCTTTGTAACTTGGCCCAAGGCCCAATAATTTGGCTAATCCCTAACCCTAAACCCTAGTGGCCGGCCACACCCCTCTACCTAGGGATTTCCCCACTATAAAACCCCTCCCAAATCTAGGGTTGCCTCTTTCTTAGGAAGAGCCCTAATTTCAAGGAGGTGAGTTTTTATGTCATTTAATTCCTAGAGCTCATTTCCTATTCCTTTTTCTTTCTAAATTGTTCCAATAGGTTCTAATAGGATTGTTATTGCTGTTGTTGAGCTTTCATTTTAGTGTGTAGTTGTTTTGGATTGATTGGGTCATCAAGTGGAGAGCATTGAATAGGGGGTTTCTATTGAAAGTTCAACAAGAGGTAACTCCTTCAAATCTCTATGAAATTTCAATTAGTCTTCATGAATAGGAAGCCCTAAGGGTCCCCCTAGGGTTTGGATAGGATTCGTGCTTGGTGTCGGGGGTTTCGTGTCCGTTCTGGACACGTATCAGTAGTAGGACTAGGTGTTCGACGAAATGCCTTAAAGGGCATTTCGATCGAATTTATTCATTGTTTTTGAATAGGATTGATAGTTTAGATCTGGTATTTTGATTCCTGTCCTTGTGGGTTTGTGTCAGTGTCGTTTGGTGTCGGTTTCACGACCTGGACACGCGCGTGCAAACGCTCGCGCGCTGCTACAGGGATCCCCTGCTACTCGGGGACAAGAACTCCCTGGACACGACACTTGGACACGAGATTTTCGACACACACATTGGGGCAGTGTCTGTCATGACACTCCCCAAGTGGCATGACCTCTCGTGTCGTGTCGGGGGTGCACGAGACACCGCACGGGTTTTACACACAGTCTGTTTAGTCGTGTATTTGGGTTCTGATACGCGTGGCTAACTTGGACACGCGGACACGAGGACTCAGGGCAGGTCGACCTAGACCTAGCCCTAGTATAGGAGTATTCAGGTGCATGAGCACGTGGCCTACCACGTGCTGTGTCGTGTGCATGACACGCGTGCACACACGCACGAGGCAGTGCATTTTCTAGCCTATTTCACATTGTTTTGGTATCTGGGTTGCCTGGACACGTTTGTGTCCATCTTGTTGGACACGAACAGGTTGTAGGACACCTATGTGTGGTATATATGTTTTACCAACTCTTTATTTTGTGTTTGAATGGAATTTTATTAGGTATTTGCCTATTTGCAAAATCTGGGAACATGGTATCAGCCCCTTATTTCCAGATTTCAAATATTGAGTTTTGATTGATTAATTAACCTGCAATTATTGATAATTTCATATTTCTAAAGTTCAAACCTGTTCTCCTATATGTTACCTATCTATGGTTCAAGTTTGGGGTTGAATTGTTGAGTAGTGGACTGGTTATATGAGTTGATATATTATAGGGTTATTATGAGCTGTTGTTCATTCTTGTAGTTAATGTGCTATCCTGGAATTTGATGGAAACCATGAATTGATTTCTTTTTCCTTTCTCCAAAACTGAGTTTTAGTTTCAATTTCATATAACCTGAGAATTCACTGATGTATTAAATGTGATTTCATTTTCATATGTGGTGTGTTAACTTAATGTAAAACTGAGAACTAAGTTCCAGTTTCCTGAGAATGGGGTTCATGATAATATGGGTTGGGTTATGATTAGTAGAATCTGATGTATGTTGACTGTTGCATTGGTTACACCCTCTTGCACTGTCCTTATTTACCCTTCACTTCACTGTCTGGTTTCCTGAAATTAGTTGTGAACAATTCCAGTTTTGACTGGATATTGAATTGCCTTTCCTTCTAATTCATTCACTGTTTTCCTTCTATATATATATTACACTGTTAGTTACTCTTGAGTCCCCTTTAACTGCTGCCTACCTTACACTGTTGGTTAGTCCCAGGTTTACACATTAGCACAGCACACATTTCCATTCTTTTACTGTTTTCTTGATAATCACATTGGCACTCACCCTTCTCTCCTATTCCCTGTTTACATGCTGCCCTTCTTCACTGTGGTATATTTCTGCACATGTACTAGTCACTGTCCACACACAATTGCATAGCACACACACACTCTTGGTTGTATACACACACACACACATGTTTCCCCTCTTTATGCACCTATTTATGCATCTTTATAAATGAATGTCTATATGTAGTGTGTGCAATGTGAATACCTGTGTACTTGTGAGTGTATGTCTATATGTATGTATTTATAGTATTTAGCCTAGGTACACTTAGTGTTAGTTCAATATATTTGTATCTATATATAATGTGTATATACTTAGGTATAATGGATACTTGGAATGTTGTGTGTTGTCTAGTATAGACTTGTAGAGCCTAGCATGACTTGTTAGACCTAGATAGTGGAGTTTAGAATTTATTAGACTTGGTTGACCTAGTTTGACTTCTAGGGTTGACCAAAGTTGACCAAGAGTTGACTTTGGCCTAGATTGATCTAGAATCATGTAGAATGCATAGTAGGACTCCATTTCACTATTCTGGACTTGTTGTGACTTGTGCTGTTCTATAGGAGACAGACACCACTCCTCGGACAGTATATTCTCTTCAGACACTCAGGCTATCAGGCGAGTACATTCTCTGACCGTTTCATACTTGTATGGATTTACATTCTTGCTCTAGATTACTGTACTTGATGCTGACACGATCATTATCACGGATTGGTACTATATGGATCTTCTTCTGAGATATTATCTTCTTGTATTCACTAAGTACATATTGTGATGTGCGTTTCACTTACATGTTGTATTTATTGAATACCCTTATCATTGTATACTCATTGTGCATATTGTACTCTTAGTATCACATTGAGCCATTGTACAAGCCATTGTACAAGTCATTGTACAAGCCATTGTATAAGATAACGTAACTGAATTGGATCCTTGTGTATTGATTGGGGAGGGGGAGTAGAAATGGTTATGTGATCAATCGTATTGTATAAGAAATTGTATATGTCCATTGTACACCCACGTACAAAGGAGTCCCATTTTATTGTATAACCTAACCCGTTTACATAACCATATTGTGCTCTAAAATCACATGTTCCTTACAGTTCTTACTTATCATATTTAGATATTTCCTGTTATCAAATCTCTACTGTTTTTCATATATCTTCTTCTTTCAGCATTTTATGTACTTTACTCTATTGCATGCTTTATATTTCCTAACTCGTTATGAACTGCGTGAGATGTTTTGTGCTCGCTCCCGTCCTGACTGGACCTGTTGAAAATATTACAGAGGATGAGGAGGAGGCCTGCGTAGACACCTACTATGGGGCAGCTGTAGATGCCATGTGTGACCCAGATTTCCAACCTGATCCACTAGCTTAGAGACTGAGGCTCCCTAGTCTAGTTTTTTCTATTTCTGTCATTTGAGATCTATATTGTATATATTCTTTCATTTCAGTGTTAGAGTCTTGTATTGAGCTGGATGTTCTGATTTGTTATGTCAGTAGACACTTAGACTCTCTGGTTGTATTTATGTGTTTTTTTTCTCCATTCCAGTATTTATCTATCTATCTTCCTATCTTTCATTCTGCTTTAGATGTGATTGAGACTGTATATTGTTATGTCACCTCCATTCGGAGTGTATATACTGTACATGTACCTTTATATTGTTAGATGATTGACCTAGGACAGCGTTCTACCGCCGACACTGCGACGTAGGCTGGGCGTTGTTACGTTCTCGTGCCCTTACTCTAGGGTACGGGTCGTGACACCTATGGTCTGCTGCTCCACAAGCCAGACACAATCTCTGTGCCCTGCGACACTCTGCTACTACATAGCCTGGCTTCCCACAATGAGAACATCCTACTGCGGAAGACTGCTTCTGCTTCTGCTGCTGAGGGTGCGTCGGGGTGGAATGCTGAACCGACGTTACTGAGGCCGCTCGCCTCGGAGCTCCAATAGGCAAGGCCCTGGCTGCCGGGGCTGGTGCTGAAGATTGGTTCATCTGGCCGTGGGATCCCTTTCGACCTCCGGCCCTATCCACGATCCTCTGGGAGGTATACTCATGCCTCCTAGCTGCTCACAAGACTGCATCAAAAGTCTGATGCTCAAACTGCTCAACTGCCAATAAAATCTCCAGGTGAAGTCCCTGCTGGAACCGCTGGGCTCCATCATACTCGGTTGCCACCAAGGTGGGAGCAAACCGACTAAGTCTGGAAAACTCGGCCGCATAACCATCGACCGTCCTGTCCATCTGCTTCAGATTGGTGAACCTCGTCTGCAGATCATACCGAGCTACAGCATCAAAATACTTGGTCTGGAATCTCTCTCTGAATACTGCCCAAGCAATGGGTGATGCTAATCCAACGGCCTGTGCCGCCCACCAGCTGCGGGCAAGATCCAATAGCTGTAGGCACACCACGGCTACCTTCTCGTTCTCTGGGGTCCTGGCTGGTTCTAGAATCACCTCTGTGTCCTGAAGCCAAGCATCTGCTGCGATAGCATCTTCACTACCGTCAAAGAAGGGAGGGTTCAAGCGCTTGAAGCTGTTGGCCGCGCTGTTACCCTGATTACCTCCTCTGGCCAAGGCATCCATCACTGCCTGGTGCAAGGCATCTCCACGACGATCTTGGAAAACTATCAAGGTCCTGACAAGACCTACCAAAGTGCCATCATCTGGTTCGGCAGGCTGAACTGGCTGGACTGATGGCTCTCCGCCAGAAGGCACGACTCTGGAGGCCACTCCAGAATGCTGGGCTTGATCTCCAGGTTGTTGCTGGTCCACGGAAAGTGCTCCACCTTGCTGACCGGCAGGTCCAGGAACGATGCCGCTGAAGAAGACGACATGGGAAACAATAAGGAAGGACCAAGACAGATCAACGATACAAGCATATGATCAGGACAAGAATCTAGGGATTCAGATGATATGAACAGAGATCAAGGGCGAATACAGATTGAGACATCTATTCGATAAACCCTCACATATCTTGATTTACAAGACCTGCATGGGCCACCACTTAAACCATGTCACGCCCCAGAACCAGAATACTGGAGAGCGGGGGCAGACATAGCCAGCTACGTATATGAAATGGAATCCATCTCGCTATACGGTCACGTCTGTCTAGATACATGAGGGTTTACTACAAGCCAACAGTCTCTTAAGGTCATGAACAAGCCTATTGTCTCAATCATAAGCAAGTAAGTAAAAGTTTCAAGATGTATGATCATTAAATATACAATAGTAAGGCGTCCCAAATATTACATATTCAGCTGATCATGAAGCTAGTCGTTACAAAATGTCAGGACTAGCAAGAGTTTAGTCATACATGATCAACCCTAGGATATGTCAATCATGTTACAGCCCGTAGGAAGACAATAAGTAAAAGTACAATCGAGCTAAACAGGTGCTCGTCGACTAAACGCCTCAAAAGAATATTTTTACAATAGAGTGGGAGAGCCAAAAATAACCCACTCGTTGCCCTGGTTATGTCTAGTCGCCACCATCGGGTTGGAAGGCCGTAGATCCTCTTGAGTGCTCTGAAATCTGGCCATACAAAACCAGCTGGGTCAGACCCCAGAAAGAGCAAGTGCCACAAAGGAGGCTTCACTTAGGAACTAAAACCAGCAATTAGCACAAAATAACAATAAGGTAATAAATAAGACAGGAGTTAAGAAAAACATAGCAGGGTGATATACGATGAGATAACCATGGGACTATTCAGGCAGCCAGGTTACAACCCGTAAACCAAACAAGGACCGGGGTTGTAACCCTTCGTCTGAGCAGAACTTGGAATTCTCACCATTTATCAGTAAAATAAATACAGGCATTCTGGTCATACAGTAATCTGAAACAGTGTCAGGACAAGACCAGACTGGCTAGACTCCATCCAATCATTTCACGGCCAAGCAAGAATTACGGCTTGATACTTTAACTAACTAGGGTTGTCACAAGCCTAATTACTAACAAGATGCAGTGAGATTATTCCACAGCCACAAGCCCTGCAGACCATCCAGGTTACCCAGGTCGAAAGATTAGGGTTGATTACAGGTGGGTACATCATCCAGGAAACGCATGTACCCTTAGGTAGCTTGAAGGGTACAACACATGACAGTGTGCTGGAAATGTGCCCTACTCGACGGCAGGCTACAGATCCCAGGCGCGCCCAGGTAACGGGATTGCCTGTAGCTGGAAAATCTCTTCATGACTACTGTATGATTCTAGTTATTAACCTTAGTCCATTTTAGTAGGTACTCCTGACCGTGGTACTCAGGAGTCCCCTCCTAGACATGATACAAGACAGAACTGGATTATTTGTACAAGCACAATTGTCCACGATGTCCAGGTTATTTATACAGGTCATGTCATGTCAGGTAGCCGTCGCAACAGCTATTCGAGATATATCATGTCAGGTTATCATGGCAAGTGTACCTGTCAGGAGTGCGCCACGACGGGCCACTATCAGGTCATGTCATGCTAGTTCCTTGTCACACCATGTCATGTACAATAGTCATTTCAATCATGCTAATCAAATCGTGATTTATCAAGTTCAGGACAAAAGGCGTAAGGATATAAAATGGGCTTAAAAATATACAATAAAGGTAAATGTGCACGCCATAGGAACTCAAGTTACACATGGGGGTTACAAGACATGAATTAACAGTAACAATCAAGAAATAATGATAACTAATCATTAAAGCAAGTACAGGGAGGGGTCATGCGGCTCAGGGTCCAAAGCCCACGCGATTCAGGGAGAAGGAGGCATATGCGGCTAGCGGAAAGAGATGAGTATATACGGCTGAAGGGGGAAGGGTTCATGCGGCTGAGAGCAAGTGGGTTGCATGCGGCTCAAGGAGCTAAGCCTCATGCGGCAAGCGGGAAGCAGGTCTATGCGGCTAGCGGGACCATAAGGCATATGCGGCTCAGGGAAGAAGTTCTCATGCGGCTGGGACGCGCAAGGGCCTGTGCGACCGGGTCAAGTGAAGTCTCATGCGGCCGGGTCAAGTGAAGTCTCATGCGGTCGGGTCAAGTGAAGTCTCATGCGGCCAGCGGAAATAGGACCTTATGCGGTTCAAAGTCCAAGGCCCATGCGGCTAGAGGAAGGAGGCATAAGCGGCTCTCAAGGGAAGCAAGTCTATGCGGCTCAAGAGAAGCGGAGTATTATACGGCTGGGACGAGCGAGTTATGCGGCTAGATGAGTTCAGCCCTCATGCGGCTCAAAGTACTTCCAGCCATGTGGCTGAAGAGAACACTTGCCGCATGAAATATTCATGCGGTCAAGTCAAGAACAGTTCATCTTCTCCAAAATTTTGAGAAGAAGAACACCATGAGAGCCAAGTTCTCAAGCTCCATAACTCCATCATCCTGAGCTAAAATCCGAACTTCTATAGGTCAAAATAGGGTAGAACAAGATTCTCTACAATATGGAACCATCAAAACTCAGAAATAACAAGATTAAGTAGATCAAAACCCAGGAAATCCAAAAATAAGGTAAACTTAGATCTACAAGAATCTAGCCATGGAAAGTAGAAATGCCAAGTATTAAAGTAATTTAAAATACGGTAAGGAAGAAAATGAAGCAATAAAATTGGAGTTTCTCCATGAAGCAAGTTGCACTTGCCTAGACCCCTCTCTCTCTGGTAGGTAAAGAAGTAAATGGAAGAAGAAGAGTAATGAAGAGAGAGAAGGAAGAATGGGGTTAATAAATGGTTAGTGGTGGTGGTAGGTAGGGGGTTCACCCTTGGTTCATGATGAACCAATAACAATCCCAAACCGAACCAAGCCAACCCGAACCAAGAATAACCCAAGCCAGGATAGAAACTACGCAAGAAATTATGCAATACAAGATAAAATACGTACACGTATTCCAAAATACGTAATACGAACCACAGGCATTACACTTCAAGAAGAAGATGAAAGCTGATGGAACCATTGACAAGTTCAAGGCCAGGCTACTAGCCAAGGGGTTTTCTCAAAAACAGGGGATCGACTACTTTGAAACATATGCTCCAGTAGCACGGATGACAACCATCAGATTGTTGATTTCCCTTTCAGCAATACACAAACTAGTGATACATCAGATGGATATCAAAATAGTATTCCTGAATGACGAATTGACCGAGGAGATTTATATGCAACAGCCAGAAAGATTTATCGTCAGAGGCCTAGAAGACAAAGTTTGCAACTTGGTAAAATCTCTATACGGCTTAAAGCAAGCTCCTACAATGTGGCATGAGAAGTTTGACAAAGTTATCAGATCAAACGACTACAGGGTCAGCGAAACAGACAAGTGTGTCTATATTAAATTTGCTGACGGAAGAGGAGTCATCGTTTGTCTTTACGTAGACGACATGCTAATCCTAGGTACGGATATAAGCTGTCACTGAAACAAAGAAGTTCCTCTCGACAAAGTTCAGTATGAAGGACTTAGGGGATGCTGATGTTATCTTGGGACTCAAGATCATCCAGACGGACACTGGATTGGCACTGTCACAATCTCATTACATTGAGAAGATGCTCACTCGATACGGGTATCATGATCTTCCCATAATTGATACGCCGTACCGAAGTGATCAGAAGCTGGAGCCAAACTCGAAGAAAAGCGTCAGGCAATTGGAGTACGCTAGCGTCATCGGATGTAGGCTACTACTACCACTAGGCCTGACATAGCTTTCGCTGTGGGAATGCTGAGTCGATTCACAAGCAATCCAGGCGTTCAGTACTGGAAAGCTTTGAAGCATGTTATGAGATATCTCAAGAAGACTCAGACATATGCACTGCACTTCAACGGAGAGCCGCTGGTAGTAGAAGGCTTCAGTGATGCCAGCTGGTGCTCAAAGTTGGAGAGCGAGAGGTTCACTGGTGGATTCATTTTCACAATGGGTGGAGCTGATATATCGTGGAAGTCGAAGAAGCAGACTATGCTCTCGCGGTCTTCTATGGAATCTGAGTTCTTTGCACTTGATACCATAGCATATGAAGCAGAATGACTTCGTGAGCTCATGTATGATCTTTCAGTGGTTGGAGCACAGATACCGGCAATTTTGATATACTGTGACAACCAAGCGACTACGGTAATGGCATCAAATGATCTCTTCAACGGAAAGAAGAGAACTGTGCGATTAAAGCACAGGGCAGTGAATGATCTCATCAAGAGAGGTGTCATTGCAGTAATCGATGTTCGAAGTCAGGAGAACCTGGCGGATCCGTTCACAAAGGGCCTCAAGAGTCAGCTAGTTGAAGACACAGTAGAGAAGATGGGCTTAAAGGCATTCTGATAGTATGTTTTTGTAATCCTATCATAAAGTTTTATGTTATTAATTCAAAGAGAAATCTGCTAGACATCTAACTTTCGGTTCAAGGGAGGACCATTGACTGGAAAACTATCAGGTAACAGTAGGTTCTTGTTCTTGGAAACATGGAAGGGTTACGAACCCATAACCACTGTTGTCTACTATGTGTTTTCTGTAGAAAACGGATCCTGTGTTGAGGTTGGCTTAAATGCCTTAATAAGTTCTCAGGCAGAGTGAATGCCTGGTGTGCTTTACAGGAAGCACGATAGCGCAGTACTACAAGGAGTAAAACTCTATGCTACAGTGGGATGACTCCACCATGAGATTCCCAGGTAGGAGTAATGCCTCGGCTTTGCAAGCCAAGTCATAGCGGCGTAGCACCGCAAATAGGCAGGTAGCTTAATGTTGTATGATAAAATTAAAGAGTTGTAGACAACACTACAAAAGGGAGGGTGACCCCATGTTACAGTGGCACGATACCACGATGAGGTACCCAGGTAGGGGTAAAGCCTCGGCCTTGCAAGCCATGTCGTTGTGGCGTAATACCGCAAGGAAGCCTTAGGCTTCATGTTAGGTAGAATGGTACTACAAAGAGGCTGTGACCTCATGCTGCAGTAGTGTGACACTACGATGAGGTTTTCGGGTAGGGGTAATGCCTCGGCTTTAGGCCATGTCATAGCGGCGTAGCACCGCAAGGAAGCGCAAGGCTTCATGCCATGTCTCTTTAATAAAGAACTTACCTATAGTGTATGGAAAGAGATATTAGGCCGTCTCTTGAGGGTAAACTTGTAGACGCCCAAAATTATACATTGAAACTAGGCTGGCACAGGGCCTTTAATGTGCAGCCAGAAGCACATGTAACTACACTCTGTGATTGGAAAGAATTACAATTGTGGTACAAAATTTAAGGCATAGTCCATTCTTGTATCACATTATTATTTAACCTATGTGGGAAGATTCAAGTCGTCAGCGACATCTATCCTAATACAAAATGGACAGTTACTGTAGGGAACGCTCAACCCTAGACACATATATATGATAAAATATGTGGGGAATTATTGGTGCTCTTGCTCCTTGACATGAAGAGAGCTTGCTCTCAACATGCTTTGTAAAGTTTAGTCCCATATTGGAAAAGTACCATGAGTTATCTCAACATATATATGAGTATATGTTGTTGGAATATGCACATGGGGTGGTGACCCTAAGGAGGGAACCATGTGGGTGATTTTACTAAGAGAAAAATGATTAATTCCAACAAGGACGTAAGTTGATTTTTGTTGTGCGGGCTCGGACTCGACACGGACTCCAGGTTGTCTCGTGCATGCACGAAAGTGTTCGAGGGAAAGGCGTGGGCTAGCACTCGACTATGTTGATTGTGGGATGATGTAAAACATCAAACTCTATTTTAGAGTATTGGTGTTTTAGTCCTACATCGGATATGAGAGATGGTGAGGTCTCACTCCACTCTATAAATAGAGCCCCCTTGCCTCCTTTCCAAGATGCACCAAAGAAGAGAGTTAAGGGAGTCCGTAAAGTTCAGAAAGCCCGTTCAAGTCACAAATATTGACTGACGAGCGTTCCAGAAGTTCTCTTGAACTTGCTGGTTCCTGGAAGCGGATCGTATAGAGACAAATCTTGCTTTGAGCAACAGTGTTTTTACACCCCAACAGATTTAATCTTCTTCTTCTTCTTCTTCTTCTTCTTCTTCTTCTTCTTCTTCTGTTTCTCTGTAACTCGTTCTTCAGGTTTTAAGGCACCTACTGAGTAGGGAGGCCTAACTTTGTTCTTGAGATCTATCTCATTTGTGGCACCTACTGTGTAGGCTTGCTAAACTCCTCATTTGTGGCACCTACTGTGTAAGCTTGCTAAACTCTTCATTTGTGGCACCTACTGTGTAGGCTTGCTAAACTTCTCATTTGTGGCACCTACTATGTAGGCTTGCTGAACTCCTGTTTTCCATCTATATCCACGTCTCGGGACTAACATTTTTAGAAAGAAAGTTTGTCATTCCTATGTAGCAACCATTTTTTTTAAACTCACAATAGGGTTGGAGATGCTCTTACATGATACATTACATTATAAAGCAATTTAATTGCTTAGAATTATAAAAAAAAACATAACCCTTGTGTCTGCCTTTGTGAAATTTTGTTAGGCACGTATTTTGTATTATTATTATGGAAAATAAATATTTCATATGATGATGTTAAGGAAATTATGTTCTTTTTTTTCACCCCCCTACAATATATTATATCTAATATCATAAAGCAATTTAATTGCTTACAATAAAGATTGTTGGCCTTTGTGAGTATTTGTTACTAGCAACATATTTAGTATTATTTTTTCCTAGGAAAATATGTTATACAATGATGTCAAGGAAATTAAAAATAATTAATGTAGACCTCTTACAATATATTAGTAATGTACACGTGCAAATGAACGTGCAAAAAAAAATATTTAAAATTTTTAATATAAATTTATTATAAAAATTATTAAACTTAGGATTTGAACTCAAGCAACCATGAAAAATACATCATATTCTAACCATTTGAGTTTGAATATTTAGTTGTAAATATATCTTATTGGATAGTTAAATACTTAGTTACATTAAAAAAATAGTGGAGTATTTAGGTAGTTATTTAGTTATTTATTATTTTTTAAATTTATTTAAATGGTTGATGATATTTATACGACTTAGACGGCTCACTTTTGTGCCCTTTTGAAGCCTCTTTATAGTAGAAGATATATTATATCTTATCTTATTAAGTAATTTAACTTCTTACAAAAAAAAAACATAGCCCCTTGTTGGCATTTGTGAATATTTCTTACTTCGGCAACATATTTTGTTTTATATTTTGGGGAAAAAACCACGGCTTAATTGCACTTTGCTACCCTCAACTATTCCGCTTTTTCAACTTGATATCCTAAACTTTTTTTTTTGTAACAAGTTGATACCCAAAAAGAATTTGGGATGAAAATATCCCTGCTCAAACCTTAAAATTACCCCCCCTTCCCCTAACCCCCAACCCCCCCCCCCCCCACTCCGGCTACCCCCTCCCTTTCGCTCCGCCTCCCCTCCGGCCACCCCCCTCTCCCGCGTCCGACCAACCCCCCTACCCCCACCGCCGCCGGCCGCCGCGGCAGCAGCCGCAGCCGCCGCCACGGCAGCAGCCGCAGCCGCCGCCACGGCGGTGGCGCCGAAAGCGGGAGGGGGGGTTGGCCGGACGTGGGAGATGGGGGTGGCCGGAGGGGAGGCGGAGCGGGAGGGTGGGGGTGGCCGGAGGGGGGGGGGAGAAGGGAAGAGAGAAGGGATAAGGGCATTTTGGATTTTTTTGAAAAATTAGATATCAAGTTAAAAAAATAATAGTTGAGGTATCAACTTGTTACAAAAAAAAGTTTAGGGAATCAAGTTGAAAAAACGGAATAGTTGAGGGTGGTAGCAAAGTGCAATTAAGCCAAAAATCACACCATGATGTCTTTTTTGAAATCCTACATGCACACGCACACAATTGGGGGACTCGAACCTTGCCGGCCCCTCCAAGTATCCGCTATAATACCAATAGGCTAGAGAGCTCAGACAAATCACACCATGATGGCAGTGTATAAAGTCTACAAACAATACTATAAAGTTACAATTTGTAGAAGATATAGCAGTATTGTACTTCAAGCAAATGTGAAATTACATTCATAGAAAGTAGGAAAGTGTCACACTTCATGGAGATTCGGAATTATAATTTGTAGGTTCTACCGATATCTTCTACAAGCAAAGATTGAGTAAATAAGAGAGATAAAATACCTTAGATCGGAAGCATGTGCCCTTTTGCGTTTTATTAATCGTTCAAACGCAGATGATATCTACTTAAAAATATCTCTGCGAGTCCACCCAACAACCTCCTTTATATTTTTTTTAATTAAAGGGAGGAATAATAATAAGATTCGTGGAGGTAGAAAAAAAAAGCTTATAATTTATGGATAATATGAGAAATAAGGTTTGATCTCTATATATAATCACTATATATAGTCCAAGTCAGGGGTAAACTAAGAAACCACTCATGAGCTCAAGACCCAAAACAAAGCTATGGTGCATCCATACATGGGCGTACCACCATAGGATCATATGCACCTTCGGCGAGACTTGAAATTAAAATTCATAGAACACATGATAGTGTCAAACTTCACGGAGATTGAAAATTACGGTTCACAAATTAGGATAGTGCCCCAACTTCATGGAGAGTGAAAATTACAATTCATAGAAATTATGGAGTCGCACTTCGCGGAGGCTGGAAATTATAATTCTTCGAATATAAGATATTGTCACACTTCACGGAGAATCAAAATTATGATTCATAGGACATAGGATAGTTCTTCACGGAGACTCAAAATTGCAATTCATAGAATATAGGCAGTGCAACACTTCGCGGAAACTCCAAACTACAATTCATAGAAGATAAGATGGCACCGCGCTACACAAAGACTCAAAATTGCAATTCATAAAACATAGGTTAATGTCATAATAGTAACTCAAAACTATAATCCATAGAACAAAAGACAATTTATGCTTCGCAGAGATTCAAAATTATAATTCATTGGACATAAGGTAGCAACATGCTTCACGGTAACTTGAAATTATATTTCATATAAGATAAGGTAGTCGTGATTTACAATAATTCGAAATTATAATCCACAGAACATAGGATAGGACGACGTCGGGCTTCATGGATACTTAAAATTACAATTCATAGAGCACTATGTTTTGTCCTACTTGACGTGAACTCAAAATTATAATCCACAGAATGGTGATACTCTAGGCGAACTTTGTATTACAAGGACTTTACATTAAGGCCTCGTTTGGTTCACGGATTCAAGGAATCCGGAAAGGAAACTTGTTTCTTTTCTTTGTTTGGTAGCCACAAATTTGGAAAACACTTTCCTGACATGGGGAAAAATATGAGAGAAAATGGTTTCTCTCATGACCCATGGGATTCATTTTTCCTCCTCCTTTCCCAACATTAATTACCAAACATTATGACAAAAGTAGCCTTAATTTATTACCTATTTTACCAATTAACTCTTCATTATAATTATGTTGACATTGAATATTGTTGGAACAATGATATATTTTTTCTTTCCTTTCCTACACCAACCAAACATAGGAAAGAAAATTTGATAGGAATTCTACTTTTCCATCCCCATGGAAAATACATGGGAATTGATTTCCTTTCCGTGAACCAAACGAGGCCTAAGTGACACGACTATTCACGGTCATCATTGGATTTATTCATAGTTATTTTTGTTTATGTTATTCCCGGGGCTTGATCAAAGATGAAAAAACAGATGCAATCGAAATCTGAGATGTCACACAAAACTTTGTGATGATCAAACTCAAGATCTACGAATAAAACTAAATAGCCAAATTACAATATGAAGGAGAAAAATAGCAAAGAGAAGATCTCTTGTTCTTCCTTGCAAACGTGTTGCAATTGGGACAGAACAAGTTACAATAATCTAGAGAGATGAGAAGAAGAAGAACAATGCTGGGGTGTCAAAACACCGTTGCTCAAAGCAAGATTCGTCCCACACGATCTGTTTCCAGGAACCAGCAAGTTTGAAGAACTTGTGGAATGCTCGATGTCACCTCTGTTCTGACTCCTCGGATGGACTTGCAATGGCGGCAGCAACTCTCTCTCTCTTTCTCTTTTTCTGACTTGTATTTTCGTGGTAGTCACAAAGGAGGCCAGAAGAGAGTATTTATAGAGAGAGGGTGGAAACCCTAGCCGCCTCATCAGTTATGGAAAGATTGAATCAAATCACAAAAAGATAGCAACGAATTAATTCTAATCCCACAAAGATAGGAACAGAATTAATTCAAATCCCACAAATATAGTAACGAAATTAATTCAAATCCCACAAATATAGTAACGAAATTAATTCAAATCCCACAAAGATAGGATCTGAATTAATCGCATTGATTCACCCTTTCCATAACCGATTTGAAATCTGCACAGTCAGCGTAGCCCTCCATGTGGCAGCAGCAGCAGCAGCCTGGCCGCATAGACCGCTTGGGCCGCATGGACCGCATGTGCCGCATGAGCCGCATGGACCGTATGAACCGCATGAGCCGCATGGACCGCATGAGCCGCATGGACCGCATGGACCGCATGAGCCGCATGGACCGCATGAGCCGCATGAGCCGCATGGATCGCATGAGCCGCATGGACCGCATGAGCCGCATGGCCGCATGGCCGCATGAGCCCGCATATGAGCCGCATGCCGCACAAGACCGCATGGCCGCATATGAGCCGCATAAAGACCGCATGACTGCTGACGTGCTAAGTGCAAAGTGCGCCAACAAAATGCCACATTACGCCTCATGAGCCCATGAGCCCGAGTCCGAGTCCGAGTCGCTAAGCCCCTTTGGGGCTTAGCTCCAAGTGGAATTAATCCAAGAGAATGACAAAAGCATTAATGCTTAATCCTTGGAGCCTTATTCTTACCTCCTAGTAAAATCATCCACATGGTTCCCTCCTTAGGGTCACCACTCCATGTGCATCTCTCAACAACACACCCAAGTATATATGTTGAGATAACTCATGGTGCTTTTCCAATGTGGGACTAAAATTTTACAAGACATGTTGAGAGCAAGCTCTCTCCATGTAAATAAAGCACCAACAATCCCCCACATATCACAACATATATATGTGTCCAGGGTTGAGCGTTTCCCACAGTAACTGTCCATTTTGCATTAGGATAGATGTCGCTGACGCCTTGAATCTTTCCGCATGGGTTAAATAACAATGTGATACAAGAATGGACTACGCCTTGAATTCTGCACCACAATTGTAATTCTTCCCACTCACAAAGTGTAGTTACGTGTGCTTCTGGCTGCACATTAAAGGCCCTGTGCCAGCCTGGTTTCAGTGTATAATTTTGGGCGTCTACAAGTTTACCCTCAAGAGACGGCCTGATATCTCTTTTCCATACACTATAGGTGAGTTCTTTATTAAAGAGATATGGCATGAAGCCTTGCGCTTCCTTGCGGTGCTACGCCGCTATGACATGGCCTAAAGCCGAGGCATTACCCCTACCTGGGAACCTCATCGTAGTGTCATACTACTGTAGCATGAGGTCACAAGCCTCTTTGTAGTGCCAAACTACCCAGCATGAAGCCTAAGGCTTCCTTGCGGTGTTACGCCGCAACGACATGGCTTGCAATGCCGAGGCTTTACCCCTACCTGGGTACCTCATCGTGGTGTCGTACCACTGTAACATGGGGCCATCCTCCCCTTTGTAGTGCTGTCTACAACTCTTTAATTACGTCATACAGCATTAGGCTACCTGCCTATTTGCGGTGCTACGCCGCTATGACTTGGCTTGCAAAGCCGAGGCATTGCCCCTACCTGGGAACCTCATGGTGGAGTCATCCCACTGTAGCATGGAGTTTCACTCCTTGTAGTGCTGCTCTACCGTGCTTCCTGTAAAGCACACCAGACATTCACTCTGCCTGAGAACTCATTAAGGCGTTTAAGCCAACCTTCCACAGGATTTGTTTTTCCGTAAAAAAATACATAGTAGACAACAGTGGTTATGGGTCCGTATCCCTTCCATGTTCCAGAGAACAAGTACCCACTGTTACCTGATAGTTTCCCAGTCAGTGATCCTCCTTTGAACCAAAAGTTAGATGCCTAGTAGATTTCTCTTTGAACTAATAGCATAAAACTTTATGGTAGGATTACAAAGACACACTATCAGAATGCCTTCAAGCCCATTTTACAAGCTGTGTCATCGACCAACTGGCGCTTGAGGCCCTTTGTGAACGGATCTGCCAGGTTCTCCTGACTCCGAACATCAACCACTGCAATTACACCTCTTTTGATAAGATCGTGTACTGCCCTGTGCTTCAACCGCACAATCCTCTTCTTCCCGTTGAAGAGGTCATTTGATGCCACCGCCGCAGTCGCCTGGTTGTCACAGTATATCGGTATCGCCGGTATCTGAGCCCCAACCACTGGAAGATCATACATGAGCTCCCGAAGCCATTCTGCTTCATCTGCTGCAGTTTCAAGTGCATAGAATTCAGATTCCATGGAGGAACGAGAGAGTATAGTCTGCTTCTTCGACTTCCACGATATAGCAGCTCCACCCAAAGAAAAGACATATCCACCTGTGGATCTCTCGCTTTCCACCTCTGAACACCAGCTAGCATCACTGAAGCCTTCCACTACTGTCGGATACCCGTTGTAGTGCAGTGCATATGTCTGAGTTTTCTTGAGATATCTCATCACCCGCTTCACAGCTTTCCAGTGCTCAACCCCTGGGTTGCTTGTGAACCGACTCAGCATTCCCACGGCGAAATCTATGTCAGGCCTTGTGGCAGTGGTTGCGTACATCAAACTTCCGATAACGCTAGAATACTCCAGCTGCCTGACGCTTTCCCTTGAATTTGGCTTCAGCTTCTGATCACACCTGTATGGCGTATCGATCCCTGGAAGATCCTTATACCTATAGCGTGTGAGCATCTTCTCAATGTAGTGAGATTGTGACAGCGCTACTCCAGTGTCTGTCCGGATGATCTTAATGCCCAAGATGACATCTGCATCCTCCAAGTCCTGCATACTGAACTTGGTTGAGAGAAACTTCTTTGTCTCTGTGACACAGCCTATATCCGTACCTAGGATTAGCATGTCGTCCACGTACAGACAAACGATGACTCCTCTTCCATCAGCAAACTTTATGTAAACACATTTGTCCGTCTCGCTGACTCTGTAGCCGTTTGACTTAATAACTTTGTCAAACTTCTCATGCCACATCTTGGGAGCTTGCTTCAAACCATACAATGATTTTACCAACTTGCAGACTTTGTCTTCAAGACCTTTGACGACAAATCCATCTGGCTGTTGCATGTAAATCTCTTCGGTCAGCTCCCCATTCAGGAATGCGGTCTTTACATCCATCTGATGTATCACCAACTTATGTATAGCTGCTAGAGCGATTAACATCCTGATGGTGGTCATCCGAGCTACTGGAGCGTACGTGTCAAAGTAGTCTATCCTCTGTTTCTGAGAAAATCCCTTGGCTACCAGCCTGGCCTTGAACTTGTCAATAGTTCCATCTGCCTTCATCTTCTTCTTGAAGATCCATTTACATCCGATGGGCTTTTCTCCTTCAGGTAGATCTACCAACACCCATGTGTTATTGGAGGTGATAGAGTCAAACTCGTCATTCACTACCTCCTTCCAGAAGATAGCATCTCTGGTCTTCATCGCCTCATCATAGGTAAGCGGATCTGCTTCCACATGATAGGTGACAAAGTCATCTCCGAAATCTTTCGGTCTCCTCGCTCGCTTAGCTGACGGCTCGGCGAGTTCTGGTGCAAGAGTTGTTTCATCAACAACAGCTTCTTCTTGGACTACTGGCTCGTATGAGATTTCAGTCTTATTAGTACCTACATCATTTTTCGGAATGTCCGAAAGAATAATGTTTTTGTCTTTTGCGAACTTGTCTTCAAAGTATTCAGCATCGCGAGATTCGATAATATGATTTGATTCAATATCAAGAAATCTCCGAGCATCACTCTTCTCGGCATACCCCAAGAAGATAGCCTTCGTAGTCCTTGTCCCCAGCTTCTGAATCTTCAGATCTGGAAGCTTCACATACGCCAGACACCCCCACACTCGAATGACATTCAAGTTGGGTCTGACTTTGAACTAGAGTTCATGAGGAGTTACGTCCGAAGTTGCATATGGCACTCTATTCAGAATAAAAGTGGCCGTTAATGCAGCTTCTCCCCAGTAGCATTTTGGAAGACCTGCAGTGAGCAGCATAGAATTCATCATTTCTGTTAATCTCCGGTTCTTCCTCTTTGCTACTCCGTTGGATTGAGGAGAATATGGAGCAGTAGTCTCGCATATGATTCTATGTTCTTTGCAGAACGATGCGAATTCATGAGACCTGTACTCCCCACCTCGATCACTTCTCAGCCTCTTGAGTTGTTGTCCAGTCTGCCGTTCAGCCTCGGCCCTGAACTCTCTGAACTTCTCGAAAGCTTCGTCTTTGGACTTGAGCAAGTAGACGAACGCGTATTTTGAGAAGTCGTCGATGAAGGTTATGAAATACTTCATCCCGGCCTTCGTGGAGAAATGTTTGAAGTCACAGATATCGGAGTGCACCAACTCCAGAAGATCTGTGCTTCGATTGACCCGATGAAAGGGTTTTCTTGTGATCTTCGTCTGAGCACACACTTCATACTTCTCCACCTTACCCCCACATTTGGAGATAAGTCCTAGACTAGACATTTTGTTGATTCTTTTACAATGAACATGTCCTAGTCTATTATGCCACAACTCAAGAGAATAATCCGAAAATGCAACTGCATTAATGTCATCAAACTGGTTGACAAGCTGAATTTTAAACATTCCTTCGGTTTGATAAGCCTTCCCGAAGTATGTTCCCTTCTTGGACATAACCATCTGACCAGCGTTGATGTCCATCCTCAAGCCTGCGTTGCAGAGCAGGCTCCCAGAGATCAGGTTCTTGACAATCGCAGGAACATGCTTCACACCTTGAAGCGTCAGAGTGTTCCCTGAAGTGAGTTTCAGCTCCACAGTCCCAATCCCCAGAACTTCAGCTTGGGCCTGGTTCGCCATGACAACCTTCTCAGATATCGGCTGGTACGTGACGAACCATTCCTTGTCAGAACAGACATGGCAAGTCGCACCAGTGTCTATCCACCAGTCAGAGTCAACCCCCACAGTTGTGACCTGTCCGATCATAGCAACAATGTTAGAAACCAATGAAACCTTATTAGGCTCACCTTTCTCTGATTGTTTAGGCTTAGATCTGCATTCACTCTTGTAGTGGCCTTTCTTGCCACAATTGTAACAAGTCACGTGGGACTTAGTCTTCTGTTGTTTGAATGAAGGACCCTTCACTTTCAGATTAGTGAAGTCCTTCTTCTTAGGATGAGAAGCCGCATGCTTCCCCTTGGGATCCCTCGTCTGCACCGGATTGGCTTTAGCCAACTGTTTGGACAGAGTGTCCACCTTCTGTTGAGAACGCATCTCGTCCTCAACATGGATCTCTTGAAGTAGATCTCCCAAGCTAATGTCTAGCTTCTTTCTGTGCATCCTTGCATAGAAGGTACTCCATCCAGCAGGAAGTTTTGAGACGATCCCTCCGACGACAAACTTGTCGGGAAGGTGCATCTCTTCGTCTTCCAGTTTCTGACGCAGCTTCAGAAATTCCTTCACCTGTGGCAGCATGGACTTTTCGTCCTCAAAGAGCAATTTGTGATATTTTTCAACCACAAACATTTTGCTCATGTTCTTATCTTCTTCATACAGATTTTCCACAGACTCCCATATGTCTCTGGCAAGTTCCTTCTTTGAGTAGGATTCTGCCAGGGAGTCCTCCATAGCATTCAGGATGAGAAGCCTGCAGATGCTATTTTCCCTTCTCCACTTGGCCTGGAGTTTGGTAGCCGCGTTGATGGCGGCAGTAGATCCAGTGTCTGGAACAGAGGGTTCTTCCTCCAACAGAACATGATCAATGTCTTTCAGTTGAAGAGTTAGGTACACCTTTCTCTTCCAGACTTGATAGTGCTCTCCATCGAACTTTTCTAACTTGCAGAAGTCCGATTGGAGGAGCGAAGCATTAATGTTTTCCATCTATACGGATCTTGCTTTGAGATTGTTATTCCCGGGGCTTGATCAAAGATGGAAAAACAGATACAATCGAAATCTGAGATGTCATACAAAACTTTGTGATGATCAAACTCAAGATCTACGAATAAAACTAAATAGCCAAATTACAATATGAAGGAGAAAAATAGCAAAGAGAAGATCTCTTGTTCTTCCTTGCAAACGTGTTGCAATTGGGACAGAACAAGTTACAATAATCTAGAGAGATGAGAAGAAGAAGAACAATGCTGGGGTGTCAAAACACCGTTGCTCAAAGCAAGATTCGCCCCACACGATCTGCTTCCAGGAACCAGCAAGTTTGAAGAACTTGTGGAACGCTCGATGTCACCTCTGTTCTGACTCCTCGGATGGACTTGCAATGGCGGCAGCAACTCTCCCTCTCTTTCTCCTTTTCTGACTTGTATTTTCGTGGTAGTCACAAAAGAGGCCAGAAGAGAGTATTTATAGAGAGAGGGTGGAAACCCTAGCCGCCTCATCAGTTATGGAAAGATTGAATCAAATCACAAAAAGATAGCAACGAATTAATTCTAATCCCACAAAGATAGGAACAGAATTAATTCAAATCCCACAAATATAGTAACGAAATTAATTCAAATCCCACAAAGATAGGATCTGAATTAATCGCATTGATTCACCCTTTCCATAACCGATTTGAAATTTGCACAGTCAGTGTAGCCCTCCATGTGGCAGCAGCAGCAGCAGCCTGGCCGCTTGGGCCGCATGGACCGCATAAAGACCGCATGACTGCTGACGTGCTAAGTGCAAAGTGCGCCAACAAAATGCCACATTACGCCTCATGAGCCCATGAGCCCGAGTCCGAGTCCGAGTCGCTAAGCCCCTTTGGGGCTTAGCTCCAAGTGGAATTAATCCAAGAGAATGACAAAAGCATTAATGCTTAATCCTTGGAGCCTTATTCTTACCTCCTAGTAAAATCACCCACATGGTTCCCTCCTTAGGGTCACCACCCCATGTGCATCTCTCAACAACACACCCAAGTATATATGTTGAGATAACTCATGGTGCTTTTCCAATGTGGGACTAAAATTTTACAAGGCATGTTGAGAGCAAGCTCTCTCCATGTAAATAAAGCACCAACAGTTTATCTATAAATATACTCGATTCTTAGCAAGATTCTCTAACAAGCAAAATTACTACTAAAGAAAAAACAAAATATTACCATTGATGATCATAACTTTAACTGGAAAAAAATTATTCCATCATAAATTGTAATCTATGTGCACATGCATTTATGACAATAATACTACATAAAGAAAATATTATTGAAGGGTATAATGACAAATAGAAACTGTATATAAAATATTTTGGAAATAGTGAGTATTAGATTAGATTTTTTAATTTTTAATTATTTGGAAGTTATACATGCAATGAAAAAACTCAAATTTAAGCATGATATTGATCACATAGAAAAAGACAATTCGGATCGAGTACTATAAACTGCAAAAAGTCATAAATTGACGGATGTTACTTATATTTTCAGTCGCTACGGCGAATCCGCTATCGCATTGCACCAAGAGGGTGTTTGGTTGGATGAAAATGGTTCGGATTTAGACTTTTTTTTTTGAAAGTTGTATGAAGTCTCCAGAGTTCAGGCGTTTTGTTGTAACATCGAAACTCCCAAAAAAAAAATCTAGACTGATCGTTCGTAGTTCATGTCCCCCATTTGTCCTTCACTTTCACATCCGTCTATTTTTTCTTGAACTTCAACATAGAAACTCCAACATTGAAAATTTTGTTGTGGTTACCCAATAGGTCGTCGCACTCCGGCTACGATCCACGACGATGATGACGAGATGCCGGAGCTCACCATCTCCTCATGCGGCTGCTATTGCTGCTTCTTCATCCTCTCCGATGGTAGTCGGAGCTCGTCGTCGAAATGCTAGAGCTCAGTACATTCTCTTCTCGTGGCTGTTATTGCTTCTTCATCCTCCTCCGGTGGGGGCGTTGGAGGCGTCGGAGACGATGTGGAGGAGATGGAAAGGAAGTGGAGGTGGAGGAGACGAAGAGGAGAGGAAGTGAAACAGACAGGGAGGAGAGGAGAGAAGACGACATCAGGTGAAGGGAGAGGAGACGACAGAATCTCCGATGGCAAGAGGTGGATGTGGCGTTGAATACTTGGAGAGAGAGATAATTATGTGCTCTGCAAACTGAGGGAGAGCGAGAGAGAGAACTCGAGAGAGAGTCATGGTGTTTTCGGTCCGGTCCGGGTTCGGGCCGGTCCAGGACCGGCCCACACATAATTTCGGTCCGGGCTAAGCCCGGCCCGGTTATTTTCAACGTGGCCCAGCCCGGCCCATTGAACCGGGACTAGTGGGGTCGGGCCGTTCCGGGCCTAGGCCGGTTCGGGCCGGTTCAGGCCGGGTTGACCGGACCGGCCCGGTTTTTTGGATTATTATTTTTTTTTTTTTTACAGTTTTTTGTTTAATTTAGTTTTTTAATAATTTTTTTTCGTATTTTAATTTTAAAATTTTTTAACTTAAATGTTTATAAAAAAATATTTATAAAATGTTTATACAAA
Source organism: Iris pallida (assembly GCA_029216955.1). Taxonomy (NCBI): domain Eukaryota; kingdom Viridiplantae; phylum Streptophyta; class Magnoliopsida; order Asparagales; family Iridaceae; genus Iris; species Iris pallida. Next base: position 16,121,535 of record JANAVB010039620.1, read on the forward strand.
ATATGTTTAAAAAATATTTATAAAATGTTTATAATTTTATGTTTATACAATTGTTTATAAAATGTTTATACAAAATATGTTTATAAAATGTTTATAAAATGTTTTCTTTTTAATAAAAATGTTTATAAAATGTTTTTACAAAATATGTATTTTCTTTTTAAAACCATTTTAAAAACCATGTAAAAGTAATCATTTTTTTTGTATTTTAATTTTAAAAATAATCATGTAAAAGTAATCATTTTATAAAAATGTTTATAAAATATTTTTACAAAATATGTATTTTCTTTTTAAAACCATTTTAAAAACCATGTAAAAGTAATCATTTTCTTTTGTATTTTAATTTTAAAAATTTGTAACTTAAATGTTTATACAAAATATTTATAAAAGTAATGTTTATACAAATATATATAAATGTTTATACAAAAATGTTTATACCAATATTACAAATGTTTATAAAAATTTATAAAAATTTTAAAAAAATATTTCTCCCTCTTCCTTTATCCGGGCTTGGGACCGGCAAATGCTTGTTTGGCATAGGCGGAGTTAAAAAATATATTTTTTTTAAAGTAAAAAATAGTTTTTGAAAGTATAAGTTAAAAAATTTGAATAGTATAAGTTAAAATTAAAAATTTGAATAGTATAAGTAAAAAAAAAAATAGTTTTTGAAAGTATAAGTTAAAATTTAAAATTGAAATGTATAATGTTAAATTTACATACCTAATACCTTGCACCGTAGCCTCATTGTTGTTCGCCTTCATGCAATGAAAGCGATTCCAAATCCAGCTCGTGGATGTCATGATCTTCTCCATCTTTCTGGTTTTGTGTTCTTTTATCGGCAGCCAACCAATCTTGTACGCACACGATCGCTTCCAAAATATTGGGCTTCAAGCGGCTCCTCCTATCGCTCAACATCCTCGAACTTGCACTAAAACAGGACTCCGATGCTACCGTCGACACCGGAACCATCAGTAGATCACGTGCTATGTTAGAAAGCACAGGAAATCTCTTGTCGTGTCTCTTCCACCATTCTAGAACGGCGAAGTGATCTGGAGTCTCATCTTCGTCTTGATAAGAGTTAAGGTAAGCAGACAACTCTTGAGTAGGTTGGGAAGATTGCTTTTGTTTCTTCCTTTATAGTATACGACCGACTGCTGATAGCTTAGACGCCAAGCCGGAGCTACTACTAGCCCCCCCCTGAGTTGGTCGGGTCGACGTTGCTCCTTCTTCGTACAGTATAACTAACCTGTCCAAAGCCACTTTAACTTCTGCCTTCATGTCAGTAACGTCTATACCCATATATTCTCTATATCCTTCTAATAAAACCTCTACGCCATCCAATTTGATTGTAGGATCAAATATGGAAGCCAAACAATATAAAAGAGGTACTTCACCCCAATATTTCCTGAATTTGGCTTCCATATTTCTCACCGCAATTTCAAAATTTGGATAATCTCTATATTTAGAAAATAAATAAGACATGTTACAAAGTTCACGTAAAGCTAAGCAAGATGTGGGATAATAAACACCAGAAAGAGTTAATATAGCATTGTAAAAAACTTCTAAAAATTTACAAACACTTTCAGCTGCTAACCAATCATCATCAGTAACCTGATAGTCAAAGGTGACATCCGAAGTACAATAATATGAAATAGCACTCTTAAAAGGAATTGCAGATTTCAACATCAAGTAGGTGGAGTTCCACCTAGTTGGTATATCCTTCACAAATCTTCTAAAAGTCATACCAAAATGTGCGCAAGCGCATGCAAAACTTTGTTGTCTACTTGGAGACGAGTTTAGGTGGAGCAAGCATTGTCGCAGAGTGTCTAAATGGGGTTCAAAAAATTTTAAACATTCTTTAACAACTAAGTTAATTATATGGCAAGCACACCTAACATGTATAAGTCTACCTTCTAAAATAGGCTTAAAAATTACTGACAAAGAAGACATAGCGCATTGTTGTTTGATGCATTGTCCAAAGAGACAGAAAATTTTTTTGCGTGAATATCATATTCACGCACGTGTCTTGAAATCTCACTTGAAATTACAGCTCCCGTGTGTGGACATTCTATAAGTTTAAGAGAGATGATGCGTTTTTGCAACATCCATTGTGCATCTATATAGTGTGCAGTAATACAAATATAAGCATAACTCCATTTAGTAGTCCAAATATCAGAAGTAATAGCCAACTTACTAATATTTTGAAATTCCGCTTTCAAAGCGGCTTTCTGCTCGTTGAAGAGACGAATAGCCTCCTTTCGAGTTTGTTGCCTACTCACTTTAGTAAAGGAGGGGTTTAGAGAAAGTGATACATAATCTCATAAAGATTCGCTTTCACCCGTCGTGAAAGGAAGTTCGTCACGAATAATATGTTTAGTTAACTCGGTTTTATGCCGAGCAGCTGAGTAAGTAAAGTTACCAATTGAAGAACCGGTGGCGCCGAAGCTTATTTGGGTTTGGGACGCTTGAAGTGTGTCCTTCCCGTAGCAAGTGTCGTAGTGTCTGGATATGGTCCCGGTGCCACCGCCCTTCTTCCATGCGTACTGGTTGCAACATTTCTTGCATTGCGCCTTGTACGGTTTCGGTTCTCCCTTGGCATCTAAAACCAAAGAACCATCAGGATTAGTTTCAAAAATTAAAGTAAAATAATCCCAATACTTAGACCTTTTTTTTCTTTTCAGGACGTTGGGTTGTACTAGCGACTTCCGGAGGAGATTGTTGGCACCCCTCCGGAATCGGATTAGTCGCAACTTGCTCAGGTGGAATTTCAGTACCGTCAAAAAAAGAACTAAAATAGTGGTATGTCTGTCCAGCAAGATCAGGTGGGTTTGAACCTTCACCAGCCATATATAAAATAAAATAAAGTAAACTACGTTAGAAGAAAGTAAGAGATTGAGAGGAAGATCGGGAAGCCGTAGAGCCGGAATGGAGTTGGGAGCGAGATCGGGAAGCCGTAGAGCACCGGGGAGGGAAAGTCGTAGAACACCAGAGCACCGTAGAGAGATGTAGAGAATTTGTGAGGAATGAGTTGTGTATGAAAAATGGGATTTTTGGGCTATTTATAGAAATTTTTTGGGGTTATTTTGGTAATTTTAGGCCAAAAAAGACCAAAATACCCCTCCCAACGTTTTAATAACGGCTATATGGGAGGGGTATTTTGGTAAAAGAACCCCCCCCAAACGGTCAAAAATTTGAAAAAAAAAAAATCAGCCTCCCAACGGTCGGCTCAGGCTGGACCGGTCCCAGCGGGCCGGGCCGGTCCAACCGGGTCGGGCCAGTCCAACCGGGTCGGGCCTGTTTTTTAAAAAAAAAAAAAAATTTTGACCGGTCCGGGCCGGGCCGGGCTCGGGCTGTGGGGGGGGGGGGCCCGACCCGAACCGCTATAGCGTGGGGGGCCGGGCCGGTTCGGGCCCAATGCGGGCCGGTCCGGGCTTATAGGGGGGCGGGCCGGTCCGGTCCACGGACGAGCCTGGGCCGAACCGGCCCAGTTAACACCATGAAGAGAGAGAGAGAACTGTGTAGGAAAAGTAAAATGTGGAGAGTTGCAGTGATTAATAATAATAATTAACAATAATAATAATAATAAACTATATTATTAAATACTTATATTTTAATATTTAAGTTTAAATAAAAATTATTTATGTAAAGATAAATTGGGGGTAAGGATACTTAGGTTCAACACATCTCCAACCAACATCCACTTTCAACAATCATCCAAAACAACGGAACTCGTTTTTTCTCCACTTTAATATCTTCTAATTTCACCAACCAAAAAACTTTTGAAAAATCAAATTTATGCATACGCGTTGCATATGCAGACTGCGTTTTCCATTTTTTCGTACTTTGGTACACTTTCGTGCAACCAAATAGACCCTAAACCAATAATGGAGAATCGACGTGTACAGATCAACTATCAGTTTCGAAGTGATGTGGGCCACATGGAGCACTCCATCCATCATCGTAAGAGGACACGTGGGCCCCGTGTTCCTCTGTAGTCATGTGGGCCCGTGTGCGGACGACTCCTTCCTATAAAAAAAAATGACCCATGCGCGACCCAGTCCGGTTAATTATGAATCAGACCCGGCTAGGCCCAGTAGATCAGGACGTGACGGGGCTCATATCTTGGTCCATCAAAGAGGCCCAGTCCGGCCCTACTTAAAACTCAGGCCCGTCATGCCTGCGGACCGGTCCGACCCGTCCTGGCCCGATATAGCTACACACTATATTCCATGTCTTTAAATATGTTGAAAAAGTTGTGTATAGGAAGATGATATAGAATGCATACACCACTTCCTGGAAGTTAGTTATAGAATGACGTTTTGTGTTTGGCGAGTCAAACAAATTGAAGAAATGAAGTATGGAAGCATTTTTATCATATTGTTCTCTTTCTTTTTATATCAACACTTAGCAATACTGTTTTGTTTTCTTTTCTCTAGACTTAGCTTAACGTATCATTTGTCAACTTTATAGAAGTGTCTCCCATGCTTGTAAATTAGTTATTGACATTCATGTTATTTTGTTCAGATTTTAAAGAGAAGTTGAGGTTCAAAATTTGAAGATTTTTATCTACATAGAATATACGGTCCGGTTCGAAATCCATCATGCCATGGATCATGTGTTGGACTGAGCTCATATTTTTATCCTTTCGATCCGGTCCGGTCCGGCCGGTCCGCTATAGTGTATGGACTGAGAGGTCTGGCCAGAACTGGCCCGGCCTACTAAAATTGGCTGGCCCAGATCGGCCGTTTGACAGCTCTACTTCCTCCGCTGCTCGAGAGGACACATGGCGACTAGGCAGTTGGCGAAGATGGGACTCGTCGAGCCCACCAGAAAAACGTCTGGCAACGGTTCGGTTCAATTGTGCTGATCCGCCCCGGCAGACTTTGTTTAAGCACTATGAGCCAACTAATTGACCAACTATATATATATATATATATATATATATATATATATATATATATATATATATAAAATGCAAATGAAGAGATACATGCGGCCCAAGTGGTCAGAAGTTCGAGCCTCAGTGGAGGCGAGTTCGCCACAATTACCCATTGCTTCAAAATATATATATATATATATATATATATATATATATATATATATATATATATATATATATATATTCTCAAAAATGGTTGGCGATCTTATGTTTGTTTTATAAAGGTTGGCAAGTTTCTGTTACTGAAGTTGGTAATCTTATCTAGAATAGGTATGTTATATCTTTATAGTTTCCATAAAGTTGTAAGAAAAATAAAAGGAATCGTATATTATATTATATTATATTATATTATATTATATTACATTATATTATATTATATTATATTATATTATATTATATATATATATATATATATATATATATATATATATATATATATATATATATATATATATATATATATATATATATATATATATATATATAAAATCCCGTGGCTCGAATCCGTAACCACCTGGAAAAATTCTCTCCCTCTTATACACTTGGACTAAAGTTCCTTGGTGCGTGCGCGCACACACAGATTTTCCTCCAAGGCGACTCACTATAGGCGGAATGTGTTGGAAATTTTCTTAAAACTTCGGATTAAAATCTGCAAGAAAATAAATTAAATTAATGTTACCGGCCTCCGGAAAAGTCGTACACGAAGAACTGTCCTAAGAGTTAGTTCGGGTCTATGTGCAGACTGAATCCGAACGCCCCTAGTGGTAAAATCTCCGCTCCACCGGAATCTCGTTGCCGCACACGACATCGAGAGAATGACCCCGACTTAGCTCCGCCCAGAGCAACAAATGAAGAACAATATTTCAACTGGGAAGAGAATTTGAGAGAGAGAGAGAGCTTTCGCAATGATCCTTTTTTTTCATGTCAAAGAGAGGAGGAGGAAACCTCATTATATAGGCTATTGCCAAAGGATGGAATAATGAGGATATTAAAATCGCCTATTAAATTTTAACGTTACAAAAATTATAGCACATGATAAAAATGTGATACATTGAATCTGGACATGATTCAAACATTCAAAAGTTATAGAATAAATAAATTATGACGGTTGAAAATAAATGATGAGGAAATTTGTTTTTGTAAATGTAGCAACAGCTACAACAATCCCCCCCCCCAAAAAAAAAAAAACCAAGTTTCGAAATAATAGAGAAAAAAAAAGAAAGAGGAAAGTTAAAGGTGAGAAAGATTTCTGGGCAGTTGAATACTATGCATAAATGAGATGGACTACAGCCTTGAATCTCACGTAGTGACTATTGTTTTTGTCTGAAGAAGAGCTTGATGGACTACGCCTTGAATCAGTCTTCTTGAACCAGACTCAGAAAATAGAACACATAGTACGCTAGAGGTACTTGGGTCTATCGGGTGGCGCGTTTGATTGGCTATGCGCACTTTTACACATTCATGAGAGTTGTCTAGGATCGCCCTGTCCTATAGTCGCAGCCATCACGACATCTCATATAGGTAAGTCCTCAAGGGTTGGTGATAGGAATCAACCTTGCATATCATGCTTGGAATTATTAAGAGCTTTAAAACTCACCATATCCATATCACACAAGGAACACTGTCACCATAGGGATGGAATATCAATGTACACATGTACAGCCTCCTGGACTTTTATTTTAAAGAGAATTTAATCTCAAGGTCAGTGTTCCATAATAGTCACCTAGTCCAGCTTGTTTCTATCCATTGAACCAGCTTCTTGGGATCTCCAGTCAGACTCGGTTGGGTTGCCACTGCTGGTGACTATAATATGGTCTTAACCCCATCCCCCTCGATGATTCTAGGATCAATATCCTAAACAAACTCTTCGTCAAGAGTAAACAGACTCTTCGTCAAGAGATCTATAAAGTTCTTTAATGACTTTTATAGTCAAGAACCACAAATTTGTCCAATAGGCTCTTTATTGACTTGAAGTGCAACTGCAGGTGCCTGTTCATCTTAGCATTCACATAATCATGCTTTAGTAGTTCTATAACAGATTTATTATCACAGTTTATAAAAATTGTAGTAACATGATGAACAGAAATAGGTATATGCATAATGAGATTTCTAAGCCATTCGGCTTCTGTACAAGTAGTGTCCAAAGCTATTATTTTAGAATCCATTATACTTCTGGCAATGATGGTTTGTTTACATGATCTCCAGGAGATTGCAGCTCCTGTCAGGATAAAAAATATATCCAATTATGGATTTTACATCATGTGAATCAGTTACCCAATTTGCATCGGAGTAACCTTCAATGATATCAGGGTGTCTAGTATAATAAAGTTTATAATCTAGAGTACCCTTAAGATATCTAAACACTCTGTCCAATGCAGTCCAATGTGACTGATTTGGGTTACTAGTATATCTACTTAGTCTCCCAATTATAAATGTAATATCAGGTCTGGTCCTATTTGTTATGTACATAAGGGACCCTATTATTTATGAATATCTATGTTGTTCTATAGGTGATCCTTCATTCTTCTTGAGAACAACATTACTGTCATAAGGGGTAAGGACAGGTTTCTTATCAAAATACTCAAACTTCTTTAGCATTTTCTCAATTGAATGTGCTAAGGATAGAGTATAGCCCTCTTTGCTTTTGGACACTTTCATTCCAAGGATCAGATTTGCCTTACCTAGGTCTTTCATATCAAACTAGTTAGATAAATAATTCTTAGTGTTATTTATCAGTTCCAGTGAAGATCCTAGAATATGAATATCATCAACATACAAGCATAAAATAACACAACTTCTATTTGTATTTTTAGAATACAAATATTTATCATATTCATTTGGTACAAAACAAAATTCTATAATGACTTTGTCAAATTTGTTGTGTCATTGCTTGGGAGCTTGCTTTAGGTCATAAAGAGATTTTACTAATCTACAAACCTTATTTTCTTGGCCTTTTGCAATAAAACCTTCAGGTTGCTCCATATAAATTTCTTTCTCTAAATCTCTATTTAGAAATGCTGTCTTTACATCCATTTGATGGATCAGCAAGCCATAAATGGAAGCTAAGACTAGGAGGGTTCTGATAGAAGAAATCATAGCAACATGAGAATAGGTATCAAAGTAATATAATCCTTTCTCTTTTACTCCTTCTAGGTTCTATGACTTGTTCAGGTTGAGAACTAGGTACTTGATCATGAGAACTAGTAGATGGAGTAAGAGAAAGATGAAGGGGTTCTATCCTTGAAGGAAAAAATGTTCTCAAAGTAAATTGCATCTCTAGCTTCAATAATTGTGTTATTAGAGATTTTATTTACTTCATAATGGGTTAAAAGAAATCTATTGGCATTGCTATCTAGGACATATTCTATGAACACAACATCTACAGTCTTAGGTCATATCTTTCTCTTTTTTGGGTTCAGGAATTCCTACCTTAGCTAGACATCCCCAAACTTTGAGGTAATTAATCCTAGGGGTTCGATCTTTCCATAACTCATATGGTGTCTTATCATTTGTCTTACTGGATATCCTATTAAGGATATAATAGGCTGACAATAAGGCTTCTCCCTCAAGATTATCAGGAGCACCTGAGCTGAGAAGTATGGCATTGACCATGTCTAACAGAGTGTGATTCTTTCTTTCAGCAACTCTGTTGGACTGTGGTGAATAAGGAGCAGTTACCTCATGAATAATTCCATATTCTTTACAGAAGTTAGTCATATCAGTTGAGGTGTACTCTCCACCACGATCTGATCTAAGGATCTTAATCTTTCTATCTAGCTGGTTCTCAGCTTCGGACTTATAGACCTTGAATCTGTCTAGAACTTCATCTTTGGTCTTAAGGAGGTAGGTGTAACAATACTTTGAATGGTCATCTATAAAAGTAACAAAGTATTTGTCACGACCCGCACCCGCTTTTTCGGATACGAGACGTGTCCAAGCCCAGCCTACGCCGCGGTATCGGCGGTAGTACGCTGTCTAGCCCGCAATAAACAAAGTGCTCATAAATACTAACTGCTCATTCACAACAACTAAATCAACTTTACAAAATATATAAGTTTTACATTTGAAAAAGAATATAAGCTTTTACATTTATAGAAAACTACCACACAACTAACTAGTCTTCTATGGTTTAGCCTTCGAGTCTCTATCTCCCCCTCGTATGGTCCATAGCACAAGAGTAGGCACATCAACCTCACCTATAACAACGATCCAGTCAGGAAAGGAGCAGAGTACAACCATATTGCAATTAATGTTGTTAGTCCAAAATAAGTTAGAACAATGAGAAACAATAATGGCAAAGAGCATATAGAGAACTAGCAAGAGATGAAGTAGCAGGATATGAACTAGCAAGATATAAACTAGTAAGATATGATCTAGCAGGACAGGAACTAGATAAAGGAACAATGGAAACAACTATGTGTGTGTGAAATACCTTTTAATACGTGAATGGCTGGGCTAATACGGCACATCATACGATGGCTATCATTCAGTAATTGGTACGGCTAACTTATACGTGGGTGTGTATGACTTAGCTATCATTCGGTAACGGTAATTGGGTATGTTCACGTATTTATCGAGTATTTCCCATCCCGACTCTCTAACAATCAATAACCGTCAATGACACACTAAGAATGATACGATAACTACCGTGTCACAATGGTGTCTCAATGGAATATCAAGCAATGACTCAACGGGATATCTAACGAGAAAACTATAGAGTAAACCTTATAATGAACTAAAACATAAATGCAATACTGTACTTGCCTGAATCCTTGCACAAACCGTAGCCACAAGTAGAGGATGAGGGGATGCAGATCTAGAAGCTGTCAACCTATAACACATATCGCACCACGAACCGTGCACGAAAACCATAAATCAATTCTAATGTTCTAGTTCTAAATTCATAAAATAGTGGCTAATTGGGTTACTAATATAATAATAATTAATTCTAGAATAATTTACTTAAAAACCTAATTTAACCTAATAATAATCTGAATATAATCAAAACATGCAAGTTTGGCCATCAAAAGTCGTGTTTCCCAATTTTGGAAACCATGACACGCAAATCGAGACGTACCGTTGATTTTTTAGTCAAACGCTGTGAACTCTAGATTTTGAAAGTACACCTTGGTAGATTTCAGTGCCAAGAGTGCGCTGGAATCGACCGTGTCACAAAATCATGCTTTGGTCAAAAGATATCGCCGTTATGGCTAATCGTGACAAAAACGGGAATCAACCGATCAGTTCTGAGTTCACAGAATAAATAAAATACTAGATTAACAAAATAATTTCTGGAAAATATATATTCGTAGAGCTCTGTGTTAGCTTTCAGAAACTTCAAACGGTTCGTGATTTTGATTTCTGGTTCTCCCGGAATCTCGAAAACACCAAAATGTGTCAAGTTTCGGACAACCGACACTCTACAAATTTTCCAGAAATTTAGGTTCAGAAATTATGAAAATAAATTAGATATTCAAAAACTATACCTCAATAAGCTTCCAACAAAAAAAACGGCACGCAAAAATGAGGTCCGAGTTGACGGCAATCGCCTCGGGAAGTCGAGAAATCACCAGGATCAAACTCCAGAAGGAGGAGGCTATAATTAATTAGGGTTTGTGAATATACAATGCACATATATAGGAGAGAGAGAGAGGCGGTTACTGTAGCAGCGCCGACAGGTGGGCCCCCCGGGTGGATTATTGGGTAATTATTTATTTAATTCAGAAAATTATTTAAAAATCATTTTAAGTCCAAATAAATCAAAATAAATTGCAGAAAAATCCAAAAAATTCTAGAAAATTTTAGAAAATATTTCTAAGTGTCTAGAATCTAAATAAAATATTTTTAACACAAAATATCATCATGTGACCTCACAGTAAATTTTCAAAGCCTATAAAATATTCTATAGGTTTTAATTATATAAAAATTTCCAAAAATTCTAAAAAAATCCAGAAAAATTCTAAAATATTCTAGAAAATATTTTTAGTCATTTAGAACCCAAATAAAAATATTTGGTCCCAAAATACCCCGTATGACCTTACAGTAAATCCTGAAAAATAATAAAACCTTAAATATTAAATACCTACAAATATCCAAAAATTGTAGAAACATATAAAATAGCTAAATAATACATATATAAGCTATCTAGAGGTCATATGACCTTAATATGGTCATAGCCTACCTACAAGCTTTGGCATTACTCACAATGGCCATAAAATTAATCATAAACAAATAAAATTAAAAAATTTAAAAAAATTGGGAAGTGGGCTTACAGTATTTCCTACCGCCTCGGGTCAAGACCCTATTGGAATCACAAACATCACTATTGATAAGTTCTAGGAGTTCAGAATCTCTATAGACAGATTTGAAAGGTAATCTAGTGTGTTTGGCTTGAACACAAATCTCACATTTGTGTTCATCAATAAAAGAAAGATTAGAACTTTTATTGATAGTACTTAAAACAAAAAGTCCATCTTTCACAAATCCTTTTTCAATAAACAGATCATTCTTAGAGAAAACTACTTTATTTGTCTCCATAACAATTTTGTATCCTGGGGCTACAAGGAGGGATCTACTAACAAGGTTTTTTCTGACATACGGCACAAGAAGCACATCATGGAGAGGTAAATTTTTTCTGATGTCATCTTCAGATCTATTCTTCCTCTTCCTACTATCTGTATTGTTGAGCCATCTCCTAGGGTCACACCTCCTCTACTCGATTCCTGATAGTTTGAAAAACTAGAGCGATCAAAAGAAACGTGCACATTTGCTCCAGAATCCAACCACCAATCATCTGAATGGTAAGAAATGTTTATTATAGGTTGATAGCTTACAGACCTGAAGAAGCTAGAAGACCCATTCAGAGTCATATTAGCATCTGGTTTGTTAGAGCAATTCCCTTTGAAGGAGGTCTCCTTGGTGATTAGGATTGGGTTTGCCATGGATTTCTATAGGGTTTACTCAATAAGGATGGTTTAAGTTAAAAATTAACGGTTTAAATGATTTTTGTAATTTACCTTTAAAATTTTAGTTTTTCAAGTTTTGATAAGATTGGGTTAGCTGTAGGGGCCGGATCCCAGCAAGCGGAGGTTCACTAGGAACACTTAAGTACCGGTCGCTTAGACGATTTTTTTCCTTGTTGACAGAAGGGCCCTTTCGTCTTGTACCCAAACAAATCTCTACTTTGGAACTTTAAAATTAAAGGAGTTTATTAAATCAATAAACTGTTTACTTTAGCCTAAATTAAAGTATTTAGTAGGGAAAAAAACTAGTATTGACAAAATGTAGTAACACAATAATGATTGTCTAAGGTGTTAATTTCTAAAAATAGTCTTATGAAGCAACAATTGTTATATAACTAATAACAATATATATGTAACTAATGTGACAATTATTAAACAATTTCTATTAACAAAGACTAAACAAAATTTGTTGAACAATACGCTAATTGAATGAGGACAAATATATATGAATATATGTCTAGCAATTATTTAATGAATATTTATTAAGAAAGTTAACAGTAGAAAATTCTTAATAAATATTAATGAATATTTATTAAGAGAGACAATTGGTTAATAGAGACAATTGGTAAATAAATGTTAATGAAAGCTTGTTAACTAACAACAAAGATAGTTGTGTAGCAGTATATGTTAACGGAAGCAACCATAATGTATGGATAGAGACAATTATTTTCTCTATTGTCAAAACATTAACAGAAGCAAACAAGAGAGGAATTTTTTTTTTTTGATGTCTGAGAAAAATGAATTATTTTCTCTATGGATAGAGATAATTATTTTCTAACATAAACAAACTTGGACCATGTCTGAGAAAAAGGATACGACATTTGTTGATGTAAAAGAGGAATTTTGCTCTTTGCATAACAGAATGGAAGAAATGATTCATGTAGCTGACCCAAGATGTTTGGGATAAAAGCTTGATTGATATATATATATATATATATATATATATATATATATATATATATATATATATATATATATATATATATATATATATATATATATATATATATATATAGTTTACTTGGCTATAAAATATTACTAAGACATTTAAAGGTGATTATTTAGTCAATCATGCAAGCTTAATAATTCTAAGGCTATTTTCAGTAATAAGATTATTTTCTTCAGAAAAGCAAAAACGACATGAGATATATAGTTTTCCCTCTTTCCCGTAAAAGCAAATCAAAGTCAAATGCATGAATCAGTTTGGTAATACTTATTTGTTTTCTTGTTTTTCATCTGAGAAATGCAGTTGTATTTAGTTCTTATAATACTTCGTGTAATGATTGGTGATGAAATGTAATACTGAGTGTGACCATATTTGCCGGCAAACAAAACACAAAATGTGAAGTAGTAGCAAGTTTTGAACAATAACAATTGTTAAAGTAGCAAACAAAAGCAAGCAAGGAATGTTAACAGAAGCAAATCTAAGTGATAACAATAGATGTCATCATAGATTTGTTAAATTTGACCGTAGCCACTTTTTAACCGCACGAAATATTAACCGAAATAAATTGATAATTTGTTAATAGTAACAAATTTAACAAATTAGAATAGAAAATCCACCCTAACTCTTAGATTGTTGGAAATTTTTTTAAAACTTTGTATTAAAATCTGCAAGAAAATAAATTAGATTAATGTTACCGGCCTCCGAAAAAGTCACGCACGAAGCACTGCCTTAAGAGTTAGTTCGGGTCTATGTGCAGACTGAATCCGAATGCCCCTAGTGGTAAAATCTCGCTCCACCAGAATCTCGTTGCCGCACACGATATCGAGAGAATGACCCCGACTTAGCTCCGCCCAGAGGAACAAATGAAGAACAATATTTCAAGTGGGAAGAGAATTTGAGAGAGAGAGAGCTTTCGCAATGATCCTTTTTTTTCATGTCAAAGAGAGGAGGAAGAAACCTTATTATATAGGCTATTGCCAAAGGATGGAATAATGAGGATATTAAAATAGCCTATTAAATTTTAACGTTACAAAAATTATAGCACATGATAAAAATATGATACATTGAATCTGGACATGATTCAAACATTCAAAAGTTATAGAATAAATAAATTGTAACGGTTGAAAATAAATGATGAAGAAATTTGTTTTTGTAAATTTAGCAACAGCTACAACAGAATGGATGTCAAACAAATACCTACGTGGCTCCAACTTCTGGAAATACACCACTTCCAACAACGAGTCAGTTACGTTTAAGACAGTACTCCGCCAACGATCCATACTCTCCCCCCACATTATCCGTATTATAGAAAATGGCGCCGACACGGACTTATGGCTAGATCCTTGGATTTTCCATAAGACTCTACTCTAAATTGTTGGGTCCCAGGTGGAACGGGAGGCAGGAAGAGAAGAACGGGTGAGCAGTCTACTACAGGAGGGACGACTACAACATGACATGCACAGATGGGCAAGAAGAGCAGCGGCTAACATCAGGCGATGCCCGGTGGACACCACACGGAGGCGGGATGAGTGGGCATGGAAGGAAGACCTGACGACTGACTTCAGTAATGAGTACACGTACAACATTATTCGAACTCCTGGAGATAAACTCGCTAACGCTAACATTATATGGACAAACTGGGTGCCTAGAAAAATGCAGTTGTGCCTATACAAACTCTTACCAAATCGTCTCCTCACCAAGGACATGCTGCTAAGAGTACAGCTCAATGACACAAACTGCTTATTGTCTCTTCGAGAGACGAAATCGGCTGAACACATATATTTCAAATATAACACGTCCAAAGTGTTAGTCCCGGGGCTTGACCAAAGATGGAAAACTGATGCAATCGAGATCTGAGATATCACACAAAAAAACTTTACAGTGATCAAACTCAAGATCTACGATGATACAAAAAACTAAATAGCCAGATTATAATATAAAGGAGAGAAATAGAGAAGAGAAGATCTTTCGTTCTTCCTTGCAAACGTGTTGCAATTGGGACAGAATGAGTTATAATAATCTAGAGAAAGATAAGATGAAGAAAAGTTGCTGGGATATCAAAACACCGTTGCTCAAAGCAAGATTCGCCCCACACGAATTACTTCCAGGAACCAGCAAGTTGAAGAACTTGTGGAACGCTCGAAGTCACCTCTGTTCTGACTCCTCGGATGGACTTGCAATGGCGGCAGCAGCTCCCTCTCTCTCTCTCTCTCTTTCTGACTTATAAAATTCGTAGTCCCTCACTAAGGAGGCCAGAAGAGAGTATATATAGAGAGAGGGTGGAAACCCTAACCGTCTTTTTCAGTTATGGAGAGATTGAATTAAAGCCCATAAATATAGCAATAAAATTAATTCAAATCTTATGGAAAGATTGAATTAAGTCCCACAAAGACGGCAACGAAATTAATTCAAATCTTATAGAAAGATTGAATCAAATCCCACAAAGATGGCAACGAAATTAATTCAAATCCCACAAAGATAGCAACAAAATTAATTCAAATCTTATGGAAAGATTGAATTAAATCCCACAAAAAGTGGATCTGAATTAATCGTATTGAATCAGTCTTTCCACAACTGACTTGTAGTCTGCACAGTCAGCCTGGTGCGAGTCCATGAGCCCTATGAGCCCGAGCCCCAGTCGCTAAGCCCCTTTGGGGCTTAGCTCCAAATGAAATTAATCCAAGAGAATGACAAAAGCATTAATGCTTAATCCTTGGAGCCTTATTCTTACCTCCTAGTAAAATCACCCACATGGTTCCCTCCTTAGGGTCACCACCCCATGTGCATCTCTCAACAACACAACCAAGTATATATGTTGAGATAACTCATGGTGCATTTTCGATGTGGGACTAAACTTTTACAAGGCATATTGAGATAACTCATGGTGCATTTTCGATGTGGGACTAAACTTTTACAAAGCATGTTGAGAGCAAGCTCTCTCCATGTAAAGAAAGCACCAACCATCCCCCACATATCACAACATATATATGTGTCCAGGGTTGAGCGTTCCCCACAGTAACTGTCCATTTTGCATTAGGATAGATGTCGCTGACGACTTGAATCTTCCCGTATGGGTTAAATAACAATGTGATACAAGAATGGACTACGCCTTAAATTCTGTACCACAATTGTAATTCTTCCCACTCACAAAGTGTAGTTACGTGTGCTTCTGGCTGCACATTAAAGGCCCTGTGCCAGCCTGGTTTCAGTGTATAATTTTGGGCGTCTACAAGTTTACCCTCAAGAGACGGCCTGATATCTCTTTCCATATACTATAGGTGAGTTCTTTATTAAAAAGACTTGGCATGAAGCCTTGTGCTTCCTTGCGGTGCTACGCCGCTATGACATGGCCTAAAGCCGAGGCATTACCCCTACATGGAAACCTCATCGTAGTGTCATACTACTGTAGCATGAGGTCTCAGTCTCTTTGTAGTGCCAATCTACTCAGCATGAAGCCTAAGGCTTCCTTGCGGTGTTACGCCGCAACGACATGGCTTACAAGGCCAAGGCTTTACCCCTACCTGGGTACCTCAGCGTGGTGTCGTGCCACTGTAACATGGGGCCATCCTCCCCTTTGTAGTGTTGTCTACAACTTTTTAATTACGTCATACAGCATTAGGCTACCTGCCTATTTGCGGTGCTACGCCGCTATGACTTGGCTTGCAAAGCCGAGACATTATCCCGGACCTGGGAACCTCATGGTGGAGTCACTCCACTGTAGCATAGAGTTTCACTCCTTGTAGTGCTGCTCTACCGTGCTTCCTATAAAGCACACCAGGCATTCACTCTGCCTGAGAACTCATTAAGGCGTTCAAGCCAACCTTCCACAGGATCTATTTTTTCTGCAGAAAATACATAGTAGACAACAGTGGTTATGGGTCCGTATCCCTTCCACGTTCCAGAGAACAAGTACCCACTGTTACCTGAGAGTTTTCCAGTCAGTGATCCTCCTTTGAACCAAAAGTTAGATGCTTAGTAGATTTCTCTTTGAACTAATAGCATAAAACTTTATGGTAGGATTACAACGACACACTATCAGAATGCCTTCAAGCCCATTTTATAAGCTGTGTTATCGACCAACTGGCGCTTGAGGCCCTTTGTGAACGGATCTGCCAAGTTCTCCTGACTCCGAACATCAATCACTGTAATTACACCTCTTTTGATAAGATCCTGTACTACCCTGTGCTTCAATCGCACAGTCCTCTTCTTTCCGTTGAAGAGGTCATTTGATGCCACCGCCGCAGTCGCCTGGTTGTCACAGTATATCAGTATTGCCAGTATCTGAGCCCCAACCACTGAAAGATCATACATAAGCTCCCGAAGCCATTCTGCTTCATCTGCTGCAGTTTCAAGTGCATAGAATTCAGATTCTATGGAGGAACGAGAGAGTATAGTCTGCTTCTTCGACTTCCACGATATAGCAGCTCCACCCAAGGAAAAGACATATCCACCTGTGGATCTCTCGCTTTCCACCTCTGAACACCAGCTAACATCACTGAAGCCTTCCACTACTGTCGGATACCCGTTGTAGTGCAGTGCATATGTCTGAGTCTTCTTGAGATATCTCATCACCCGCTTCACAGCTTTCCAGTGCTTAACCCCTGGGTTGCTTGTAACCGACTCAGCATTCCCACGGCGAAAGCTATATCAGGCCTTGTGGCAGTGGTTGCGTACATCAAACTTCCGATAATGCTAGAATAGTCCAGCTGTCTGATGCTTTCCTTCGAGTTTGGCTTCAGCTTCTGATCACACCTATATGGCGTATCGATCCCTGGAAGATCCTTATACCAAAACGTGTGAGCATCTTCTCAATGTAGTGAGATTGTGACAACGCTACTCCAGTGTCTGTCCGGATGATCTTTATTCCCAAGATGACATCTGCATCCCCCAAGTCCTTCATACTGAACTTGGTTGAGAGGAACATCTTTGTCTCCGTGACACAGCCTATATTCGTCCCTAGGATTAGCATGTCGTCTACGTACAAACAAACGATGACTCCTCTTCCATCAGCAAATTTTGTGTAAACATATTTGTCCGTCTCGCTGACTCTGTAGCCGTTTGACCTAATAACTTTGTCAAACTTCTCATGCCACATCTTGGGAGCTTGCTTCAAACCATACAATAATTTCACCAATGTAATGCCTGTTGTTCGTATTACGTATTTGGAATACGTATACGTATTTTATCTTGTATTTACATATCTCCTTGGTTTGGTTTGGCTTGGTTATTCTTGGTTCGGGTTGGGATTGCTATTGGTTTATTATGAACCAAAGGGTGAACCCCCTACCTACCACCACCACTACCATTTATTAACCCTACTTCTTTCTCTCTCTTTATTACTTTCCTTCTTCCCTCCATTAATTCTTCACCTACCAGAGAGAGGGAGAGAGAGGTCTAGGCAAGTGCAACTTGCTTCATGGAGGAACTCTAATTTTATTGCTTCATTCTCTTCCGTACAGCATTCTAGCTTACTTTAGAACTTGGCACTTTCACTTTTCATGGCTAAATTCTTGTAGATCTATATTTACCTTATTTTCAGATTTCTTGGATTTTGATCTACTTAATCTTATTATTTCCGAGTTTTGATGGTTCTATGTTGTAGAAAATTTCGTTCTACCCCATTTTGACCTATGAAAGTTCGAATTTAGGCTCCGGATGATAGAGTTATGCAACTTGGAAGCCATGGCTTATGGTGTACTTCTGGAAAATTTGGAGAAAAAGCACAGTCCCGAGCCGCATAGTAGCACTTGACCGCATGAACATTCATGCGGCAAGTCACTTCCAACCGCATGCACTATTGCCTTGACTTGACCGCATGACAAGTTCATGCGGCAAGTATTCCTTCTAGCCGCATGAAGTCCTTCTTACTTAACCGCATGACTGAGCTTCATAGTCCACCCGTATGGATTTCCAGCAACTCTGAGCCGCATGAACTCAACACTCGCGAGCCGCATAGACCGCAGTCTCCCAGCCGCATGAGTTTACTTCCCTTGACCGCATAGTCATTGCTCCTCGCAGCCGCATGGGTTGCACCTCCCCGGCCGCATGTACCTGATTGGTCAGCCAGCCGTATAGACCCATCCCCCGTGTCACTCCCCGTTCCCAGAATGCGTATTTTTATACAAGAATGCATATTTTTATACATGTGCAATTCATGTATATTTATTTAGTATTTATCATGTATTATCCTGTATTTAAATTCCTTTAATTTCATGTTAATTAATTTTCTGCATTTTATTTCCTGCAATTTTATTCCTGTATTTTATTCCTGTATTTTATTTTCTGTATTTTATTTCCTGCTGTTATTCTCTGCTTTTAGTCTTGCTTTGTGGTTCGGGTTCATGGATAGTTCTTCTCGGGTTCATGGCGGTTCACATGAACCGAACCACCACAAACCCCCACCTACCACCACCCTTTCTATTTAAGCCCCCATCTCCTTCTCTCTCCTCATAACTCTCATTCTTCACCATTACTTCTTATTTTTTCTCATTACTCTCCACCAACCCATCAGCAGGCAAGTACATCTTGCTTCTTGCTTCCACTTGGAGAACCATTTTTATGGTTCATTTCTCTTCCTCTCATGATCCTGAGAGAGTTTAGTACTTAGCATTTTTGATTTCTTTGGATTGTTCTTCTCGGTTGTCCATGGATTTTGATCTCCCAACCTGGCGTGCTTTCTGGCTGGGAACTTCATTTCTGGCTGGAACGAAGGTTTAGTCACGCACACGTTCTTACGTGTTAGCGTGAATTTTCAGTCACGCTCATGTCTTTAAGTGCGTGCGTGCGTGAATTTTTAGTCACGCACACGTCTTTACGTATCAGCATGAATTTTCAGTCACGCTCACGTTCTCACGAGCGTGCGTAAATTTTTAGTCACGCACACGTCTTTACGTGTCAGCGTGAATTTTTAGTCACGCTCACGTTCTTACGTGCCAGCGTGAATTTTTAGTCACGCACACGCCTTTACGTGTTAGCGTGAATTTTCAGTCACGCTCACGTCTTTACGAGCGTGCGTGAATTTTTAGTCACGCTCACGTCCTTACATGTCAGCGTGAATTTTGAGTTACGCTCACGTCTTTGCGTGCGTGCGTGAATTTCTTATCACTTTTCACGCTCACGATTGAGTGCGTGAATTTCCCTTCACGCTCACACTGTGCGTGCCAACGTGAATTTCTTACCACTTTTCAAGCTCACGCTGTTTACACGCTCACTCGTACCTACTAGACTTAGCGTGACTTGTTGGCCTTAGCATAGACTTGTTGGCGTGACTTTCTAACCTGGGTGTTACTATTTGCTCTATAACTTATTCATTTAATGATGGCATGATAATTCTTCTATTATATCCTTATGCCTTTTTGCATGAACTTGGTAAATCATGATATGTTAATATTGATAATACAGATTGTTATGTGGAATGCGCCTTGTGTCCTGATTGATCCATGGATACTCAGTAAGGCTGGAACTTAACTCTGAGGAGTTATAGACTCGACCCCACTGAATACTATTTGATTTTCATGCCTTGTCACCATTGATAATGATTGTGACATTGACTAATAATTGATCATGCGTTCCTAGTTGGAACTAAGAGACTGGCTAGTCGTCTTATTGAATTGAATGAATGAGACACGTTCATGTAATGAACTATTGCAATCGATTAGCCGATCCCGAATATTGGCATACAGGCACATGCAGGCTTCAAATTATTTATTTATTTATTTAGTTATTTATTTATCTTACAAAAACAGCATGTGTACTTTATGGTCAAGGCATGATTACTCCGTGGTTAGATTTAATTGTTGCATTACGCTATGTAAGACCTACAACATAGCCGTACGGGTATCGTTGTAGAGTTGCACATATCGTACCCCGTACAAAAGTACTTATTTGAATGACCATGATCCACGACATAGGATTTCGCTTAACATAGAGGCTTTAAGTTAAATAAAATAATGATGGCATGGAGAGAATAGATTCCCGAGTTCTTACATGGCAGCCCTCTTGGGACTAGTAGTGCCCGACAGGCCGGCTGGTTCCCACAGATACTGTAAATCTGTCACACGGGCAGGGAACGGTATCTGCTTATATTATTAAATTGTACATGGTATATTAACGACGGGCGTCCCGCTGGGACTCATCTAATTACATGATTGGCGCAATTGATTGATTGGATAGACTAGCCTTGCTCGCACATAGTAAGAACTGAGGAATCGTTATTGTATAATTCCAGGATAACTTGGGACTCACAATAGCAAGCCGTAGTAGTTGATTGGCCGTTCAAGATAATTTGTTTGTGTACTGTACCTACTCTGTTGCCTAACTGAGATGATCAGAATGTCAGGACATGACGGGCCAACTTCTGTCCTTATTTGGTTGGGAGGTTGGTTCGAAGTGTCATGATGTTATGTGAATCCTAGTAGATAGCAGAGATCTATTATCATATTCTCTTATTACTGGTCTAATCCTTCATATCGTGCTTTCTTGTGGTACTTGCTATTAGAGGTCTAATCTCTCTGGTTTTGCATGGCCAGATTTAGAGCCAGTCCTCGAGGATCCAGCTTACTTCTACCTCCAAGATGGTCAATACTAGGGGAATGATCGCAGGAGGACTCGAGTGGGTTCCTTACTTCACCACTCGTTTTGTTATTTACTTCATACTTAGCCGTTTGGCACCGACATGTTAGTCGGATTGTCTTGCACTTACTTTTACATAACTGTAATTAAGTCAGACTGCAGCTGATAACAATTGTGTATATATTACTATACCATCTGGCTATGTTTTGTAAAGCCAGATCTCAAGAACATTTTGACTGAGCATTTGGGACGCCTTTCTGCTTATTCTCACATGTTCTCTATTTTCTGTTTCTGGTTTGAATGATTGAGACAATAGATGTGAAGTGACCATAGTAAGACTTTCATGTAGTATGCACCCCCTCGTCTGGTTAGACAGCATTGATCGTATTATACGGTATTCATCTACCCGTAATACGTAGCTGGCTGAGACATTCCCCCGCTCTCCAGTATTCTGGTTCTGGGGCGTGACACCCCGCCAGCCGCATGAGTTCCCTATCCTCCTGACCGTATATGTCTTGCCTTTCTCAGCCGCATGACTGAGTGGATCTCCGAGCCACATATGACTAATACCCCTTTGACCGCATAAACCTTTCCCTTTTTAGCCGCATGCGCCTGACCCTATTCAGCCGCGTGGGCTGTTCTCTTCCAGCCGCATGAGATCATTCCTGGCAGCATATGCCTTAGCCGCATGGCTCTCCTATAGCCCTGTGTATTGATATTTTATTAGATATTTTACGTCTATTTTATATCCTTACACCTTTTGTCATGAACTTGATAATCACTAATTTACTTGATATGTTTGGGCATGATAATTGAACCTGACATGCCAGTGACCCGTAGTGGTGCACTCCTGGCATGACTAACCTGACATGACCTGACAGTGGCCCGTCGCGGCGCACTCCTGACCAGTAAACTGGACATGTTAAACCTGGCATAATTTTCTTGATAAGCTGTTGCGACGGCTACCTGACATGACATGACCTGTATAATTAATCTGGACACCGTGGGCGATTGTGCTTGTACAAATAATCCAGTCTTGTCTTATATCATGTCTAGGAGGGGACTCCTGAGTACCACGGTCAGGAGTACCTACTGAAATAGACTAAGGTTAAATAACTAGATTAATACATTAGTCATAAGAGATCTCCCAGCTACAGGCAATTCCGTTATCTGGGCACGCCTTGGGATCTGTAGCCTGCCGTCGAGTAGGGCACATTTCCACCACACTGTCATGTGTTGCACCCTTCAAGCTACCTAAGGGTACATGCGTTTCCTGGACGATGTACCCACCTGAATTCAACCCTAATCTTTCAACCCGGGTAACCTGGATGGTCTGCAGGGCTTGTGGCTGTGGAATAATCTCACTGCATCTTGTTAGTAATTAGGCTTGTGACAACCCTAGTTAGTTAAAGTATCAAGCCGTAATTCTTGCTTGGCCGTGAAATGATTGGATGGAGTCTAACCAGTCTAGTCTTGCCCTGATCCTGATTACTGCATGACCAGAATGCTTGTATTTATTTTACCGATAAATGGTAAGAATTCCAAGTTCTGTTCAGACGAAGGGTTACAACCCCGGTCCTTGTTTGGTTTACGGGTTGTAACCTGGTTATCTGAATAGCTCCATGGTTATCTCGTCGTATATCATCCTGATGTATTTTCTTTATTTCCAGTTCTTACTTTATTTATACTCTTGTGCTGATTGCTGGTTTTAGTTTCTAAGTGAAGCCTCCTTTGTGGCACTTGCTCTTTCTGGGGTCTGAACCAGCTGGTTTTGTGTGGCCAGATTTTGGAGCAGCTCCAGAGGATCTACCGACTTTCCAGCCAGATGGTGGCCACTAGACGGAACCCTGGCAACGAGTGGGTTTATTTTTGATCTCCCACTTTATTGTAAAATATTCTTTTGAGGCGTTTAGCCGACGAGCACCTGTTTGCTCGGTTGCACTTTACTTACTGACTGCCTACGGGCTGTAACATGATTGACAGATCCTAGGGTTGATCATGTATGACTAAACTCTTGCTAGTCCTAACATTTTGTAATGACTAGCTTCATGATCAGCTGAATATGTAATATTTGGGACGTCTTATTATTGTATATTTAATGATCATACATCTTGTAACATTTACTTATTTGCTTGTGATTGAGACACTAGGCTTGTTAATGACCTTAGAAGACTGTTGGCTTGTAGTAAACCCTCATGTATCTAGACAGCCGTGACCGTATAGCGAGATGGAATCCATTTCATATACATAGCTGGCTATGTCTGCCCCCGCTCTCCAGTATTCTGGTTCTGGGGCGTGACAACCAACTTGCAGACTTTGTCTTCAAGACCTTTGACGACAAATCTATCTGGTTGTTGCATGTAAATCTCTTCGGTCAGCTCTCCATTCAGGAATGCTGTCTTTACATCCATCTGATGTATCACCAACTTATGTATAGCTGCTAGAGCGATTAACATCCTAATGGTGGTCATCCGAGCTACTGGAGCGTACGTGTCAAAGTAGTCTATCCCCTGTTTCTGAGAAAATCCCTTGGCTACCAGCCTGGCCTTGAACTTGTCAATAGTTCCATCTGCCTTCATCTTCTTCTTGAAGATCCATTTACATCCGATGGGCTTTTCTCCTTCAGGTAGATCTACCAACACCCAAGTGTTATTGGAGGTGATAGAGTCAAACCCGTCATTTACTGCCTCCTTCCAGAAGATAGCATCTCTGGTCTTCATCGCCTCATCATAGGTAAACGGATCTGCTTCCACATGATAGGTGACAAAGTCATCTCCGAAGTCTTTAGGTCTCCTCGCTCGCTTTGCTGACGACTCTGCGAGTTCTGGTACAAGAGTTGTTCCATCAAAAATAGCTTCTTCTTGGACTACTGGCCCATATGAGATTTCAGTCTCATTTGCACCTACATCATTTTTTAGAATGTCCGAAAGAACAATATTTTTGTCTTTTGCAAACTTGTCTTCAAAGTATTCAGCATCGCAAGATTCGATGATATGATTTGACTCAATATTAAGAAATCTCCGAGCATCACTCTTCTCGGCATACCCCAAGAAGATCGCCTTCGTAGTCCTTGTCCCCAGCTTCTGAATCTTCAGATCTGGGAGCTTCACATACGCCAGACATCCCCACACTCGAATGACATTCAAGTTTGGTCTGACTTTGAACCAAAGTTCATGAGGAGTTACGTCCGAAGTTGCATATGGCACTCTATTCAGAATGAAAGTGGCCGTTAATGCAGCTTCTTCCCAGTAGCATTTTGGAAGACCTGCAGTAAGCAGCATTGAATTCATCATTTCTGTTAATGTTCGGTTCTTCCTCTCTGCTACTCCGTTTGATTGAGGAGAATATGGAGCAGTAGTCTCGCATATGATTTCATGTTCTTTGCAGAACGATGCGAAGTCATGAGACCTGTACTCCCCACCTCGATCACTTCTCAATCTCTTGAGTTGTTGTCCAGTCTGCCGTTCAGCTTCGGCCCTGAACTCTCTGAACTTCTCGAAAGCTTCGTCTTTAGTCTTGAGCAAGTAGACGAACGCGTACTTTGAGGAGTCGTCGATGAAGGTTATGAAATACTTTATCCTGGCCTTCGTAGAGAAATATTTGAAGTTACAGATATCGGAGTGTACTAACTCCAGAAGATCTGTGCTTCGATTGACCCGATGAAAAGGTTTCCTTGTGATCTTCGTCTGAGCACATACTTCACACTTCTCCACCTTACCCCCACATTTGGAGATAAGTCCTAGACTAGACATTTTGTTAATTCTTTTACAATGAACATGTCATAGTCTATTATGCCACAACTCAAGAGAATAATCAGAAAATGTAACTGCATTAATGTCATCAAACTGGTTGACAAGCTGAATTTTAAACATTCCTTCGGTTTGTTAAGCCTTCCCGAAGTATGTTCCCTTCTTGGACATCACCATCTGACCAGTATTGATGTCCATCCTCAAGCCTGCGTTGCAGAGCAGGCTCCCAGAGATCAGCTTCTTGGCAATCACCGGAACATGCTTCACACCTTGAAGCATCAGAGTGTTCCCAGAAGTGAGTTTCAGCTCCATAGTCCCGATCCCCAGAACTTCAGCTTGGGCCTGGTTCGCCATAACAACCTTCTCAGATATCGGCTGGTATGTGACGAACCATTCCTTGCCAGAACAGACATGGCAAGTCACACCAGTGTCTATCCACCAGTCAGAGTTAACCTCCACAGTTGTGACCTGTGCGATTATAGTAACAATGTTAGAAACCAATGAAACCTTACTAGGCTCACCTTTCTCTGATTGTTTAGGCTTGTATCTGCATTCACTCTTGTAGTGGTCTTTCTTGCCATAATTGAAACAAGTCACTTGGGACTTGGACTTCTGTTGCTTGAATGAAGGGCCCTTCACTTTTAGATTGGTGAAGTCCTTCTTGTGATGAGAAGCCGCTTGCTTCCCCTTGGGATCTCTCGTCTGCACTAGATTGGCCTTAGCCAACTGTTTGGACAGAGTGTCCATCTTCTGTTGGGAACGCATCTCGTCCTCAACATGGATCTCTTGAAGTAGATCTTCCAAGCTAATGTCTAGCTTCTTTCCGAGCATCCTTGCATAGAAGGTACTCCATCCAGCAGAAAGTTTTGAGACGATCCCTCCAACGATAAACTTGTCGGGAAGGGGCATCTCTTCGTCTTCCAATTTCTGACGCAGCTTCAGAAATTCCTTCACCTGTGGCAACATGGACTTCTCGTCCTCAAAGAACAATTTGTGATATTTTTCAACCACAAACATCTTGCTCTTGTTCCTGTCTTCTTCATACAGTTTTTCCACAGACTCCCATATGTCTCTGGCAAATTCCTTCTTCGAGTAGGATTCTGCCAGGGAATCCTCCATAGCATTCAGGATGAGAAGTCTGCAGATGCTATTTTCCCTTCTCCATTTGGCCTGGAGTTTGGTAGCCGTATTGATTGCGGCAGTAGACCTAGTATCTAGAACAGAAGGTTCTTCCTCCAACAATACATGATCATTGTCTTTCAGTTGAAGAGTTTGATAATCCTTCCTCTTCCAGACTTGATAATGCTCTCCATCAAACTTTTTCAACTTGCAGTAGTCCGATTGGACGAGCAAAGCATTAATGTTTTCCATCTACAAGGATCTTACTTTGAGATTGTTAGTCCCGGGGCTTGACCAAAGATGGAAAACTGATGCAATCGAGATCTGAGATGTCACACAAAAAACTTTACAGTGATCAAACTCAAGATCTACGATGATACAAAAAACCAAATAGCCAGATTACAATATGAAGGAGAGAAATAGAGAAGAGAAGATCTCTCGTTCTTCCTTGCAAATGTGTTATAATTGGGACAGAACGAGTTACAATAATCTAGAGAAAGATGAGATGAGGAAAAGTTGCTGGGGTGTCAAAACACCGTTGCTCAAAGCAAGATTCGTCCCACACGAATTGCTTCCAGGAACCAGTAAGTTGAAGAACTTGTGGAACGCTCGAAGTCACCTCTGGTCTGACTCCTCGGATGGACTTGCAATGGCGGCAGCAGCTCCCTCTCTCTCTCTTTTTCTGACTTATAAAATTCGTAGTCCCTCACTAAGGAGGCCAGAAGAGAGTATATATAGAGAGAGGGTGGAAACCCTAACCGCCTTTTTTTAGTTATGGAAATATTGAATTAAATCCCACAAAGATAGCAATGAAATTAATTCAAATCTTATGGAAAGATTGAATTAAGTCCCACAAAGATGGCAACGAAATTAATTTAAATCTTATGGAAAGATTGAATCAAATTCCACAAAGATGGCAACGAAATTAATTCAAATCCCACAAAGATAGCAACAAAATTAATTCAAATCTTATGGAAAGATTGAATTAAATCCCACAAAGATGGCAACAAAATTAATTCAAATCTTATGGAAAGATTGAATTAAATCCCACAAAAAGTGGATCTGAATTAATCACATTGAATCAGTCTTTCCATAACTGACTTGTAGTCTGTACAGTCAGCCTGGTGCGAGTCCATAAGCCCTATGAGCCCGAGTCCGAGTTCGAGCCCGAGCCCGAATCTGAGTCCGAGTCCGAGTCCGAGTCACTAAGCCCCTTTGGGGCTTAGCTCCAAATAGAATTATCACTTCCCGTCCCCGGAATACGTATTCTAAATACATGTACTGTTGAAATGTATTTATTTAATATTTATCATGTATTGATCTGTATTTAAATTCTTTTAATTTCACGTTAATTATTTTTCTGTATTTTACTTTCTGTATTTTACCTTCTGCTTTGCTTATTGGGTTCGGCCCGAGTTGGTTTAATTTCCGGCCTTGATGGTTCAACATGAACCTAACTCCCCACCTACCACCACTCATTTATTTAAAGCCTCATCCCCTTTCTCTCTCTTCATTACTTCTTCTCATTTCTCTTCTTCCTCCTCATAACTCCCCCACCAACCTAGGAGGGCTAGGCAAGTGCCAACTTGCTTCTTGATGGATTTCCATTTTTGTTGTTCCATCGTCTTCCTCTCAAGATTCTTAGATACTTTAGTACTTAGCATTTTCGATTTCTATGGCTCATTTCATGTAGATCTAAATTTAATATATTTTTAGAATTTTTAGGTTTTGATCTAGTAAATTTGTTATTTTACAAGTTTTGATGGTTTCATGTTGTAGGAAATTTCATTCTACCCAATTTTGACTATTGGAAGTCTTGATTTCGACTTATTTTGAGTGATTTATGGTCTTTTTGGTTCATGAGTTTTCATGGCCATTAGAGGCTGATTGGAGAAGATGAGCAGTACATGCTGTTTTCCGAGGCGCATGCTGTTTGCTAGCAAAAAGCTGTTGCACATGGTGTTTTTGGCGCATGTTGTTTCTGGCGCATGCTGTTTCTGGCGCATGCTGTTTCCTGGCACATGCTGTTTCTGGCGCATGCTGTTTTCTGGCGCATGCTGTTTCTGGCGCATACTATTTATGGCGCATGCTGTTTTCTGGCGCATGCTGTTTCCTGGCACATGCTGTTTCCTGGCACATGCTGCATGAACTTCTATAATTTCTCGGGCCTTTTGACTAATTCTTGTCCCAAATTAACATTGATTGATATTGATTGTGACCTTGACTAATAATTGATCATGCGTTCTTAGTTGGAACTAAGAGACTGACTAGTCGTCTTATTGAATTGAATAAATGAGACACGTTCATATTAATTATGAACTATTGTAATCGATTGGCCGATCCCGAATATTGGCATATGCAGGCTTCAATTTATTTATTTCTCTATAAAAGCAGCATGTGTACTTTATGGTCAAGGCATGATTATTCCGTGGCTAGTTTTGATTGTTGTATTACGCTATGTAAGACCTACAACCTAACCGCACGGGTATCGTTGTAGAGATGTGCATATCGTACCCCGTACGAAAGTACTCATTCTGAATGACCATGATCCACGGCATGAGATTTCACTCAACATAGAGGATATTAAGTTAAATAAAATGATGATTGCATAGAAAGAACGGATTTTCGAGTTCTTACATAGCAGCCCTCTTTGGGACTATTAAGTGCCCGACAGGCCGGTTGGTTCCCACAGATACTGCAAATCTGCCACACGGGCAGGGAGTGGTAGCTGCTTATATTATTTATTGTACATTGTATATTAACGACGGGCGTCCCGCTGGGACTCGTCTAAATTCATGATTGGCGCAATTGATTGACTGAGTAGACTAGCCTTGCTTGCACATAGTAAGAACTGAGGAATCTTCTATCGCATAATTCTAAGATAACTTGGAACCCACAATAGCAAGCCGTAGTAGTTGCATGGCCGTTTAAATTGATTTGGTTGTGTATTGTACCTACTCTGTTGACTAACTGAGATGATCAGAGTGTCGAGACATGACGGGCCAACTTCTGCCCTTGTTTGGTTGGGAGGTTGGTTCGAAGTGTCGTGACGTTGTGTGAATCCCAGTAGCAAACAGAGATCTATTATTATATTATCTTATTTATTGGTTTAAATTCCTCATATCGTGATTCCTTGCGGTACTTGCTATTAGAGGTCTA
This sequence comes from Iris pallida, assembly GCA_029216955.1. Lineage (NCBI taxonomy): Eukaryota > Viridiplantae > Streptophyta > Magnoliopsida > Asparagales > Iridaceae > Iris > Iris pallida. Next base: position 16,151,037 of record JANAVB010039620.1, read on the forward strand.
ACCTCTCTGGTTTTGCATGGCCAGATTTAGAGCCGGTTCCCGAGGACTCAGCTTACTTCCACCTCCAAGATGGTCAATACTAGAGGGATGATCGCAGGAGGACTCGATTGGGTTCCTTACTTCCCCGCTCGTTTTGTTACTTACTTTACATTTTGCCGTTTGGCACCGACATGTTAGTCGGATCGTCTTGTACTTACTTTTACATAATTATAACTAAGTCAGGCTGTAGCTGATAACAATTGTGTATACTTGCTTCGTCATCTGGCAATGTTTTGTAAAGCCAGATATCAAGAACATTTTGACTGAGCGTTTGGGACGCCTTACTGCTTTATCTTACATGTTCTCTATTTCTGTTTTGTGTTTGAACGATTGAGACAATAGATGTAAAGTGACCACAGTGTGACCTTTATGTAGTATGCACCCCCTCGTCTTATTAGACAGCATTGATCGTATTATACGATATTCTTCTACTCGTAATACGTAGTTGGCTGAGTCATTCCTCCGCTCTCCAGTATTCTGGTTCTGGGGCGTGACAAGGTTTTAGTGGTGGCCCATGCAGGTCTGATTTCAGACTTGTGGGGTGTTTTGATTTATAGGAAGTCTTAATCACACATGTTCCCCCTTGATCTCATAATTCGTTGTTCTCAACTTTTGCTTGACGTTCCAGTATCCTTTGACTTTATTGATCTTTCCTGTCCGGTCATTTGATTGCTCTCTTGTCCCTTTCCTTAGGGGCGCTTCATCTGCATCTGTTAGAACTGGACATCAACAACAAGGGCAACATGGACAACCTGACCATGTTAGTCAGCAACAAGGACCAGTATTACCCCAAGAGACTATCCAAGAAGAAGTGATAGTAGAACCAGCAGCTGGACCGCAGTATCCGGAGGTTCCTACACCACCCATAGTTCCACCTACCCCAGTGGAAGTAGACACACCAGCCCTTCTGGAGATCATGAGAGGGATGATGGCTACTCAGCAACACCAGATGTTAGCCCAGCAGCGCATGCACGCTCAGTTGCAGGAGCAGAACGTACTACTCAACCAAGGGTTGCAGACAGCTTTAGAAAGAGGGGCAAGGCCAGATTCAGGTACATCAACCAGATTTTGCAAGTTCAACCCCCGCCGTTTCGAGGGTACGGAGGATGCCATCTCAGGAGATGCATGGTTTAAGGATGTTGAGGCTATTCTGACGGCAGCTAAGGTACCAGCAGAAGAACGTGTAGATCAAGTGAAGTTATTACTTCAGGATCTCGCACGTGATTGGTGGAAATAAGAGGAAGTAGGCATCAGACGTCCTGTTGCTTGGGACAATTTTACTGCAAGGTTCAAGACGAAGTACTATGGAGTTGTGGCGCAGTTTGAGCTGTAACAGAAGTTTATCAACCTCAAGCAGGCCGGCAAGACGGTAGATGCTTATGCAGTGGAGTTCTGCAGATTGAGTAGGTTCACCCCAGAGATGGTAGCAACGGAGAGCCAGAGGGCTATGAGGTTCCAGCAAGGGTTTCATCTTGAGCTCTTGCAATTGGTAGAGGGGCACAATTATCAGGCTTTTGACGAAGTATTGACGGCAACCCGAAGGCATGAGATCATCATTCAGAGGATCACGGCAAGGACTGAAGGTCAGAAGAGATCCCACAGTCAGATTGAAGGAGGAGGGGGAGCAGCGCCCCGAACAACAGCACCATCCTTTGGCATTCGTATTCACGATGTGGCAATACGAGGGCCAGCACCACCACCAAGGCAGTAGCAACAGCAACAGAGGAAGAACCAGCAACCCCCAGCGGGCTGCACTTATTATGGGAAGGTAGGGCACACTAAAGATGTGTGTCGGACATTGAACGAACAGTGTTTGATATGTGGAAATCCAGATCATCGGTTTACCACCTGTCCTATGAATTCGAGGCCAGGAGGACCAGTGCAATAATTTTCTGCTCTGCCAGCACCAGAGGCAGGACAGTATCGAGGACTAGCGGTAGCAGTAAGACCGTTGGCACAGCGCTCGTTCATGACACAGGCTCAGATGTTTCGGCAGCAGGGACCGCCGATGCAGCAACACCAGCATAGACCACCCCAGCATCATCAAGGAAGGGGCCAGCAGCCGCACCAGGCTAGGCCGCAACATGGGAACTAACAAGGAGGTCGAGGGCAGGCATTCACTCTGTCCTTGGAGGAGGCATTAGCATCGGGAGATGTTGTGGCAGGTAACATTCTCGTCGTCTTATATTCCGCCGTAGCATTGTTTGATTCGGGAGCATCACACTCATTTATATCTGCATAATTTATAATACGGCTAGGATTGGAATTCGAGGCATTGCCAGGGAGGTTAAATATACTCACTGGTAGTGGGCTCGTAGGAGTTAGTAGAGTTATTCTAGCATGTAGCGTTGTAGTTTGCGGGCATTCCTTACCCGCTCGATTGATAAAATTTCCTGTTGGAAATTTTGACATTATCTTAGGCATGGACTGGCTGAAAGACAGTCATGCGACAATAGATTATCGTAGAGGGAGTGTATCTTTTGATATTCCAGGCATGAAGCGGTTCACCTTAGTCAGATCAGTGGCAACTCAACAAAAGCAGGAAGTAGTGACGTCAATGGAAGAAGTTCAAGTTCCGAAGGTAGTTGAAGAGTTTCTGGACGTATTTTTCGAAGAACTTCCAGGTCTACCACCGGTTAGGGATATTGGGTTTAGCATAGAATTGGTACCTGGAACTAAACCGATATCAGATCGAGTTTACAGAATGGCGGATTTAGAACAGGCCAAGGTATATCAGCACATAGAGGAACTGAAGGAGAAGAAGTTCATCCGAGCTAGCATATCACCATGGGCAGCACCAGTGGTACTTGTGGGGAAGAAGGATGGGTCATCCAGATTGTGCATCGATTACAAGAAGCTTAACACGGCAACAGTAAAGAACAAGTACCCACTACCCAGGATCGACGACTTGTTTGATCAGTTGATCAAAGCTAGAGTTTTTTCCAAGATAGATCTTCGTTCAGGGTATCACCAAGTAAGGGTTCGGAAGGAGGATATTCCCAAGATAGCATTCAGGTCAAAGTATAGGCATTATGAATTCTAGGTAATGCCGTTTGGTTTGACCAATGCTCCAAAAATATTTATGGATTTGATGAACCGCATCTTTATGCCATACTTAGATCAATTTGTCGTTGTGTTTCTTGATGACATTTTCGTCTACTCTGCTAGTGAGGAGGAACATGAGGATCACCTCAGGAAAATATTACAGGTTCTGAGAGAGAACCAGTTGTATGCCAAGCTCAGCAAGTATGAGTTTTGGTCGGACCATATTTTATTTTTGTGGCACATCGTATCAGGAGCTGGAGTAGCAGTGGATCCCAAGAAGGTAGAAGCAGTAGAGAGTTGGCCGGTACCCAAGACCGTAGCAGATGTGCAGAGTTTCTTGGGATTGGCAGGATATTACAGGAGATTCATAGCAGACTTTGCAAGACTTTCAGCACCCATGACCCGCTTGACACGAAAGGATGTACCATTCGTCTGGTCGACAGAATGTCAGACATCATTTGAGAATCTGAAGCAGGAGTTGATATCAGCGCCTATTCTTATATTGCCAGTTGGACCCGAAGGTTTTACTGTATATTGTGATGCGTCAGGTAAAGGACTTGGATGTGTCCTCATGCAACATGGGAAGGTGATAGCGTATGCATCTAGGCAACTTCGAGACCACGAGAAGAATTACCTAACTCATGACTTGGAGTTGGCGACAGTAGTATTTGCTTTGAAGCTATGGAGGCATTACTTAGATGGTGATCGAGTGGACATGTACACAGACCACAAAAGTCTGAAGTACATCTTTACTCAGAAGGAGCTGAACATGAGACAGAGAAGATGGTTAGAGCTGATCAAGGATTATGACGTGGAGCTTCAGTATCATCCAGGCAAGGCTAATGTGGTAGCAGACGCTCTCAGCAGGAGAGGCGGTACATTTATGTTGACAACACAGAGGCATATCTTAGAAGACCTTCAGGAGATGGGTATCGAAGTTATACTTTCTAGTGATGTAGGAGTTCTAACAAGTCTACAAGTTCAATCCGACTTGGTAGACAGGATCAAGGCAGCTCAGGCACATGACCCAAGGATTCAGAAGCTTAGGACAGAATGTGAGTCAGGACTCAGGAAGGAGATGAGAATTCATGAAGATGGTACACTTAGGTTTGGGTCACGTTTATATGTGCCTAGTGGAGATATCAGACAGGAGGTTATGGCAGAAGCTCACAGTTCCCAGTATTCTGTACATCCTGGAGGGACCAAGATGTTCCAAGATATCAAGCAACACTTCTGGTGGAACAGAATGAAGAGGAAGATAGCTAGATTTGTTTCCCGTTGCTTGGTATGTCAGCAAGTGAAGGCAGAACAGCAGAGGCCAGCTGGGTTATTGCAACCGCTTCCTATTCTGGAATAGAAATGGGAACATATTATAATGAACTTTGTGACCGGTTTATCGAGATCGTCAAGTGGTAAAGATGCTATCTGGGTGATAGTAGATCGGCTTACAAAGGTGGGACACTTTCTTCCTTTTAGAGTAGGACAATCTACAGAAAAGTTGGCAGAGTTGTATATGCAACAGATAGTCAGGCAGCATGGAGTTCCTGTCAGTATTGTGTCAGACAGAGATACCCATTTTACGTCACATTTCTGGAAGAGCTTATATCATAGCCTAGGTACCAAGTTAAGATTTAGCACGGCTTACCATCCCCAGACAGACGGGCAATCAGAAAGAACAATTCAGACTTTAGAGGATATGTTGTGAGCTTGCAATCTGGAATTTGGAGGATCTTGGGAGAGCCACCTGCACTTAGTCGAATTCTCATACAACAACAGTTATCAAGCCAGTATCCAGATGGTGCCATTTAAAGCACTATATGATAAAAAATGTAGGTCACCACTCGCATGGGATGATATCGGGGAGAGGAAGATGTTAGGCCCAGAAATGATTGTTTAGACAGTTGAATTGGTTAAGGGAATTAGAGAGCGACTTCGAGTTGTGCAGTATCGGCTTCGTTATTGGGCGGACCAGCATCGTAGGCCGCTAGAGTTTTTCGTTGGGGACCAGTTGTTCTTACGGATCTCACCTACCCGTGGGGTCATTAGATTTGGCGTTCGCGAGAAATTGAGTCCGCGATACGTAGGCCCATTTGCTATCCTTGATAGGATAGGCGATGTTGCTTATCATTTAACTCTTCCCTCTTCGTTAAGAGAGGTGCATGACGTGTTTTATGTATCTCAGTTGCGAAGGTATGTATCGGACCCAAGCCATATCCTTGATCATTCTGAGCTGGTTGTTGGTACCAACCTGTCTTACGAGGAACAGCCTGTGTCCATTTTGGACCGAAGAGAGAAGATACTCAAGAACCGAACAATTAGCCTTGTCCGGGTTGTTTGGGGTCATCACTCTTTAGGGGAGTCAACGTGGAAACGTGAGGATGATATCCGATCACGGTATCCGCACCTGTTTGACTCACAAGGTATATCTCTTTCTGTATACCTTGATTGTCTTAACTCCTTATGCTTGTCACCTTATGAGTAGAATTGCTTGGTGTCGTCGATAGTTAAACATAGATATGTTACTTGCTATTGGCATTGTAGAATGATTGCTTACTCAAATTGCTTATACTTAGATTAGTTTAGCCCCGATGTTCCTTTCATGCTTGGATTTAAAATTCCGAGGATGAAATTTTTCTAAGGAGGGTAGAGATGTCACTTCCCGTTCCCGGAATACGTATTCTAAATACATGTACTGCTGGAATGTATTTATTTAATATTTATCATGTATTGTTCTGTATTTAAATTCTTTTAATTTTATGTTAATTATTTTTCTGTATTTTACTTTCTGTATTTTACCTTCTGCTTTGCTTATTGGGTTCGGCCCGAGTTGGTTTAATTTTCGGCCTTGATGGTTCAACATGAACCCAACTCTCCACCTACCACCACTCCTTTATTTAAAGCCTCATTCCCTTTCTCTCTCTTCATTACTTCTTCTTATTTCTCTTCTTCTTCCTCATAACTTCCCCACCAACCTAGGAGGGCTAGACAAGTGCCAACTTGCTTCTTGATGGATTTCCATTTTTGTTGTTCCATCGTCTTCCTCTCAAGATTCTTAGATATTTTAGCACTTAGCATTTTCGATTTCTATGGCTCATTTCATGTAGATCTAAATTTAATATATTTTTGGATTTTTTAGGTTTTGATCTAGTAAATTTGTTATTTTTCAAGTTTTGATAGTTCCATGTTGTAGAAAATTTGATTCTACCCAATTTTGACTATTGGAAGTCCTGATTTCGACTTATTTTGAGTGATTTATGGTCTTTTTGGTTTATGAGTTTTCATGGCCATTAGGGGCTGATTGGAGAAGATGAGCAGTACATGCTGTTTTCCGTGGCGCATGTTGTTTGCTGGCAAAAAGCGGTTGCGTATGCTGTTTCTGGCGCATGCTGTTTCTGGCGCATGCTGTTTCTGGCGTATGCTGTTTTCTGGCACATGCTGTTTCCTGGCGCATGCTGTTTTCTGGCGCATATTGTTTCTGGCGCATGCTGTTTCTGGCGCATGCTGTTTCCTGGCGCATGCTGTTTCTGGCGCATACTGTTTCTGGCGCATGCTATTTCCTGGCGCATACTGTTTTCTGGCACATGCTGTTTCCTGGCACATGCTGCATGAACTTCTATAATTTCTCGGGCCTTTTGACTAATTCTTGTCCCAAATTAACATTGATTGATATTGATTGTGACCTTGACTAATAATTGATCATGCGTTCTTAGTTGGAACTAAGAGACTGACTAGTCGTCTTATTGAATTGAATAAATGAGACACGTTCATATTAATTATGAACTATTGTAATCGATTGGCCGATCCCGAATATTGGCATATGCAGGCTTCAATTTATTTATTTCTCTATAAAAGCAGCATGTGTACTTTATGGTCAAGGCATGATTATTCCGTGGCTAGTTTTGATTGTTGTATTACGCTATGTAAGACCTACAACCTAACCGCACGGGTATCGTTGTAGAGATGTGCATATCGTACCCCGTACGAAAGTACTCATTCTGAATGACCATGATCCACAGCATAGGATTTCACTCAACATAGAGGCTATTAAGTTAAATAAAATGATGATTGCATGGAGAGAACGGATTCTCGAGTTCTTACATGCCAGCCCTCTTTGGGACTATTAAGTGCCCGACAGGTCGGCTGGTTCCCATAGATACTACAAATCTGCCACACGGGCAGGGAGTGGTATCTGCTTATATTATTTATTGTACATTGTATATTAACGACGGGCGTCCCGCTGGGACTCGTTTAAATTCATGATTGGTGCAATTGATTGACTGGGTAGACTAGCCTTGCTTGCACATAGTAAGAACTGAGGAATCCTTTATCGCATAATTTCAAGATAACTTGGAACCCACAATAGCAAGCCGTAGTAGTTGCATGGCCGTTTAAATTGATTTGGTTGTGTATTGTACCTACTCTGTTGACTAACTGAGATGATCAGAGTGTCGAGACATGATCGGCCAACTTCTGTCCTTGTTTGGTTGGGAGGTTGGTTCGAAGTGTCGTGACGTTGTGTGAATCCCAGTAGCAAACAGAGATTTATTATTATATTCTCTTATTTACTGGTTTAAATTTCTTATATCGTGCTTCCTTGTGGTACTTGCTATTTGAGGTCTAACCTCTCTGGTTTTGCATGGCCAGATTTAGAGCTGGTCCCCGAGGACTCAGCTTACTTCCACCTCCAAGATGGTCAATACTAGAGGGATAATCGCAGGAGGACTCGAGTGGGTTCCTTACTTCCCCGCTCGTTTTGTTACTTACTTTATATTTTGCCGTTTGGCACCGACATGTTAGTCGGATCGTCTTGTACTTACTTTTACATAATTGTAACTAAGTCAGGCTGCATGTAAAACCCCTAAATTTCTACTATTTTTTAATTTAAAATTTGTACTGATTTAAAATTTTGTATTGTACGTCACGTAGTCGTATTGTACGTCGTGTGCAAAGGTTCGTCTTTCGTAATTGCTCGACGAATGCGAATATGTGTGAGCGTACATATTTTTGAAAAATATTATTTTTATTATTTTTATAGTTTCAAAGAAATATAGACAATAATTATTTCTAGCTATTATTTTCAAGTTTACGATTTTATTTATGAAAGCCTTTTCGTTTATAGCAGTTATTAATAATAAATAATATTCTTAGGCATACATATATTTCCTAAATATTTTGCTAGTTTATTTTAAATAAAAATGTAATTTTCGAGATTTATTAATATTAATATTTTATTATTCAAAAAGATATTTAAAAATATTAATATAATTTTCAAAATTATTATTATTAGTATTTTTGGAAAATATATTTCAAAATTATTGTGGAGATTTAAATCTTGATTTAAATTTATGGATTTATTTAAATAGTTAACATTTGAAATTGGATTTATTCCATTGATTTTAAACCAAGAATTTAATTAGATTCAAATTTGATTTGTATTTGAAATTGGATTTTGATTTAAATTGGATTGTATTTAGATTGGATTTGATTTTAAATAAATAGATGAATTATCTAAATTAGGTTTAAATTTTCCTAATCCTATCCAAATTGGGAATTCCCACATCCTATAAATAGGCAGGTACTCCTCCAATTTATTATTCATCCACAATAATTTTCTCCACAAATCTACGTGCATCGTGTCTGTGTCCATCCAAAATCTTATTCCATTATTTTACATGAACATTATTTATTTTCTTCCCCGTGTCGGACACACCCCGACATCAATAAATTCCCAAACCCTAGTCCTAATCTTAAATCCCATCCCATCTTGTCCGCTGCCATCTCCTTTGCCGTACCCGTCTCCTGCCACCAACAACCCCGTCACCCTTAAACTATCCCGACACATTCATCTAAATTCCTAACCTATCCAAACCCGTCAAAACCCCACCTTCCTTCTTCTCCTCCTGGCCAATCCGGCACCCCACAACCACGACCACCAAACACCCAGACCCGACACAGCCCCCACCAACAGCCAACTCCGGCACCCTCACATAGTCTCGACCACCAGCTGTCCCCACAGCCGACCCCAACAGAAAACCAACATCGTCGCCACCATCTTGGTCGAACCCACACCAAACCACCACCATCGCCGGCGCCCAACGTCGGCAACACCCCAAAAACCCCGCACCATAGAGAAGAAACAAAAGCAAAGGGGCAAATCCATACCTAAACCGATGCCACCCGCCATATCCTCTCCTCGACGAAACCCTAAAAATGCCGGTCAGCCATAGTCGCCACGACCGCCGCTCCCCTCGCCGGAACCCCGCTCCTCTTCGAACCCGCCATCGACCCAGCTCCAGTCAGCAACCGTCGCGCCTGGCGAGCGCGCCTCTCCGCCGGAGCAGCGCCCTCCGCGTGCTCGAGCACACCGTGCCGCACCACCTCGAGAACCCGATCCCGCCGCCTGTGACCGCCGGCGAACGGCCGCCTCCGCCCTCTTCCCGCCTTGGCTGCCTCCCCGCGCGCGGCCGCCCGACTCCGGCGCCGCCTGCCTCCAACCTCCTACTCGCAGAGCCTCCTCCACCTCCTCGCCGTGGCACCACTGCCCTCCGCCTACGCCTCCGCCTCCGACTTCCGACCGACCGTCCGCTCCTCTTCCCCATTTCCGCCCACTCTCGCTCTCAGTCTCTTCCTTCCCCAATAATTTCCCACTCTCCCCCTTTCTAAACTTAACTAAGCAGAACAGTGCTGCCTTAAAAGAGAGTATGAGTAATAGTTGTATTTATTAAATTCTTGCTTACTGCTGTTACTATGATTAATACTAGTATTAATAATAATAATATTATTATTATTATTACTATTACTATTACTATTATTATTATTATTATTATTTTATTTCTATTGTTGATTTATTATTATAATTATAATTTTATTATCATTACTATTATTATTATTACCATCATTGTAAATTTACTATTACTAGTTTTACTACTACTATTATAAACAGTATGCATATTTCGTATATTTTGAATATTAAATTATTTGTAAGTATAAATTATTAGAAGTCTTATTTTATCATCATGTTTCTTTTATGATATTCGATCAAAAATTTTTCGTAATATTTATCTAAATTTTAGTTGCCTAAAATAAAAATTCTTAAAATTTTCCAAACACTTATTTATATATTTTCACTAATAAAATATGGTTTCCTACATAAAAATTATATTTTTACAAACTTGGAGTTTTTGCCAAAAACAAAATTTCTTGATTATAAGTATTTTTCTATAATTATTTTGACTCATAAAAACTAGTTTTCAAGTACTATAAATACCTTCAAATTATATATATATTATTCTTCCAAATTCCTTCGATCTTTCTCCAGCCCGTGACTAAGCCCTTCGTTCCTAATCTCTTGGCAAATTCTAAACTACATTATGTCAGCCCTAACTAAGTTGACCGTCCTGGACCCGATGGAACCGTCCGTGCCACCATCCGAGGTCACCTTGTATAGTTGTTGCACCGAAGTCGCAATTCATGCCACCTTGATCATCGCAGCACACCAGGCGTACTACCAGGCAAGACACCTTGCCATTTGCTGTTTATTTATTTTAGCTCATATTTCATGCATTATTTTTTTATACAAAATAAACTGTGATACATGGCATAACCTGTTAGAACTTACTGTTCATTTATATTTCCTGCTGTGTATTATTTTTCTTACAAATTAAACCTAGATTTAAGGGACCACCTTGTGTGTTGCATTCATTGGCCTTGACACGTGGTAACACGAAGTTGTGTGTCGCATGTAGAACATGGAAGTGCGTGATTGACTGGCCACCAGTACGAACAAGCCGTGCGATAGGAATAACTGCTAATAGAGGTTGCATGCTTGTTTGACTTAGCGGTTATAGTGGTTAATGTTGTGGAGACAACATAATAGGCATTGGGCGGGGAGGACAATTCCTTAGCGTATGGGCTTTGATGCACTTTCCTTTGTGACCCGGACTCTCCGCTGGAGATACGGGGTTGATGACCCATGATTACTGACGGCCACTGACGATTCTGCGGAACGTCATGCTCTTACTGATGGGGCCTCTGGTGCCCAAGGGGGGACTATGTCGATCCTATTTAGCCAGGGCCCATGCGTAGGAAGGATTGTTCTTAACTACATATCACCTAGAACGGTAGGCTACCTTTATCCGTTAGGTACGAGTACTTTTGGTTTGGGTACTTGTATCTGACCATGGCTTGGAACAATAACTTGTCGCGGATTAGTTCGTCACATCTTGTCCTTGTTTGGTTGTAGGTGTGACTTACTACTTCGATGAGAAGGTATTGAACCTTGTTGGGGGTCCGGATACCATATTGATTCATGGCATGGAAAGATACGTCACCGTGAATTAGTTTACCATCTCCTGTCCTTGTTTGGTTGGGGGGATGGTACGCTCGTTCAGTAGGTGCGTATTGGACCATGTTATAATTCGATTTACTTATTTATTTGAGCAATATTTATTCAGTTTATATGGCATGATATTATGTGTCTTGTTACGTCCCTCTGAAGACCTGGTTATCTCTCCAGGTGTGTGCTATTGTCTTTCGCAGGTGTTCTAGCTCTAGTCGTGTTCGTCACTATTTTCTCGAGGATGATTGCATTTGGATCATCTTCGCTTCGCTCGCCAAAATCTTTCTTTCGTTATGTATTTCTTTTTATAGTTGGTAGTGGATTTGTCTCCGCCCAACTACATGTACCAAATGACAATTTCATAGTTGATTATATGAGATCTTCTATTCATTTATTTTGGGTGGATGAGATTAGTTATGGTTCTACTACATTTTACAGCTTACGTATATTTATTATACGGCTGGCATGTCTACGTTCCTAGTCCTACGTATTTTTGGACTGGGGCGTTACACTGCAGCTGATAACAATTGTGTATACTTGCTTCGTTATCTGGCTATGTTTTGTAAAGCCAGATATCAAGAACATTTTGACTGAGCATTTTGGATGCCTTACTGCTTTATCTTACATGTTCTCTATTTCTGTTTTGTGTTTGAATGATTGAGACAATAGATGTGAAGTGACCACAGTATGACCTTCATGTAGTATGCACCCCCTCGTCTTATTAGACAGCATTGATCGTATTATACGGTATTCTTCTACTCGTAATACGTAGCTGGCTGAGTCATTCCCCCGCTGTCACTCTCCGTTCCCAGAATGCATATTTTTATACAAGAATGCGTATTTTTATACATGTGCAATTCATGTATATTTATTTAGTATTTATCATGTATTATCCTGTATTTAAATTTCTTTAATTTCATGTTAATTAATTTTCTGCATTTTATTTCCTGCAATTTTATTCCTGTATTTTATTCCTGTATTTTATTTTCTGCATTTTATTTCCTGCTGTTATTCTCTGCTTTTAGTCTTGCTTTGTGGTTCGGGTTCATGGATGGTTCTTCTCGGGTTCATGGTGGTTCACATGAACCGAACCACCACAAACCCCCACCTACCACCACCCTTTCTATTTAAGCCCCCATCTCCTTCTCTCTCCTCATAACTCTCATTCTTCACCATTACTTCTTCTTCTTCCTCATCACTCTCTCCACCAACCCATCAGCAGGCAAGTACATCTTGCTTCTTGCTTCCATTTGGAGAACTATTTTTATGGTTCATTTCTTTTCCTCTCATGATCCTGAGAGAGTTTAGTACTTAGCATTTTTGATTTCTTTGGATTGTTCTTCTCGGTTGTCCATTGGTTTTGATCTCCCAACCTGGCGTGCTTTCTGGCTGGAAACTTCATTTCTGGCTGGAACGAAGGTTTAGTCACGCACACGTTCTTACGTGTTAGCGTGAATTTTCAGTCACGCTCATGTCTTTACATGCGTGCGTGAATTTTTAGTCACGCACACGTCTTTACGTGTCAGCGTGAATTTTCAGTCATGCTCACGTTCTTACGAGCGTGCGTGAATTTTTAGTCATGCACACGTCTTTACGTGTCAGCGTGAATTTTTAGTCACGCTCACGTTCTTACGTGCCAGCGTGAATTTTTAGTCACGCACACGTCTTTACGTGTTAGCGTAAATTTTCAGTCACGCTCACGTCTTTACGAGCGTGCGTGAATTTTTAGTCACGCTCACGTTCTTACATGTCAGCGTGAATTTTGAGTTACGCTCACGTCTTTGCGTGCGTGCGTGAATTTCTTATCACTTTTTACGCTCACGATTGAGTGCGTAAATTTCCCTTCACGCTCATACTGTGCGTGCCAACGTAAATTTCTTACCACTTTTCACGCTCACGCTGTTTACACGCTCACTCGTACCTACTAGACTTAGCGTGACTTGTTGGCCTTAGCATAGACTTGTTGGCATGACTTTCTTACCTGGGTGTTACTATTTGTTCTATAACTTATTCATTTAATGATGGCATGATAATTCTTCTATTATATCCTTACGCCTTTTTGCATGAACTTGATAAATCATGATATGTTAATATTGATAATACAGATTGTTATGTGGAATACGCCTTGTGTCCTGATTGATCCATGGATACTCAGTAAGGCTGGAACTTAACTCTGAGGAGTTATAGACTCGACCCCACTGAATACTATTTGATTTTCATGCCTTGTCACCATTGATAATGATTGTGACATTGACTAATAATTGATCATGCGTTCCTAGTTGGAACTAAGAGACTGGCTAGTCGTCTTATTGAATTGAATGAATGAGACACGTTCATGTAATGAACTATTGCAATCGATTAGCCGATCCCGAATATTGGCATACAAGCACATGCAGGCTTCAAATTATTTATTTATTTGTTTAGTTATTTATTTATCTTACAAAAATAGCATGTGTACTTTATGGTCAAGGCATGATTACTCCGTGGTTAGATTTGATTGTTGCATTACGCTATGTAAGACCTACAACATAGCCGCACGGGTATCGTTGTAGAGTTGCGCATATCGTACCCCGTACAAAAGTACTCATTTGAATGACCATGATCCACAGCATGGGATTTCGCTTAACATAGAGGCTTTAAGTTAAATAAAATAATGATGGCATGGAGAGAATGGATTCCCGAGTTCTTACATGGCAGCCCTCTTGGGACTAGTAGTGCTCGACAGGCCGGCTGGTTCCCACAGATACTGTAAATCTGTCACACGGGCAGGGAACGGTATCTGCTTATATTATTAAATTGTACATGGTATATTAACGGCGGGCGTCCTGCTGGAACTCGTCTAGTTACATGATTGGCGCAATTGATTGATTGGATAGACTAGCCTTGCTCGCACATAGTAAGAACTAAGGAATCGTTATTGCATAATTCCAGGATAACTTGGGACTCACAATAGCAAGCCGTAGTAGTTGATTGGCCGTTCAAGATGATTTGTTTGTGTACTGTACCTACTCTGTTGCCTAACTGAGATGATCAGAATGTCAGGACATGACAGGCCAACTTCTGCCCTTGTTTGGTTGGGAGGTTGGTTCGAAGTGTCGTGATGTTATGTGAATCCTAGTAGATAGCAGAGATCTATTATCATATTCTCTTATTACTGGTCTAATCCTTCATATCGTGCTTCCTTGTGGTACTTGCTATTAGAGGTCTAACCTCTCTGGTTTTACATGGCCAGATTTAGAGCCAGTCCTCGAGGATCCAGCTTACTTCTACCTCCAAGATGGTCAATACTAGGGGAATGATCGCAGGAGGACTCGAGTGGGTTCCTTACTTCACCACTCGTTTTGTTATTTACTTCATACTTAGCCGTTTGGCACCGACATGTTAGTCGGATTGTCTTGTACTTACTTTTACATAATTGTAATTAAGTCAGACTGCAGCTGATAATAATTGTGTATATGTTACTATACCATCTGGCTATGTTTTGTAAAGCCAGATCTCAAGAACATTTTGACTGAGCGTTTGGGACGCCTTACTGCTTATTCTCACATGTTCTCTATTTTCTGTTTCTGGTTTGAATGATTGAGACAATAGATGTGAAGTGACCATAGTAAGACTTTCATGTAGTATGCACCCCCTCGTCTGGTTAGACAGCATTGATCGTATTATACGGTATTCATCTACCCGTAATACGTAGCTTGCTGAGTCATTCCCCCGCTCTCCAGTATTCTGGTTCTGGGGCGTGACAAGGTTTTAGTGGTGGCCCATGCAGGTCTGATTTCAGACTTGTGGGGTGTTTTGATTTATAGGATGTCTCAATCACACGTGTTTCTCCTTGATCTCATGATTCGTTATTCTCAACCCTTGCTTGACATTCCAGTATCCTTTGACTTCATTGATCCTTCATGTCCGGTTGTTTGATTGTTCTCTTGTCCCTTTTCTTAGGGGCACTTCGTCCGCATCGGTCAGAGCTGGACAACAGCAGGGGCAACATGGACAACCTGACCATGCTGGTCAGCAACAAGGGCCAGTACTAACTCAAGAGACTACCCAGGAAGAAGTGATAGTGGAAGCAGCAGCTGGATCGCAGTATCCGGATGTTCCACCACCACCAACAGTTCTAC
Source organism: Iris pallida (assembly GCA_029216955.1). Lineage (NCBI taxonomy): Eukaryota > Viridiplantae > Streptophyta > Magnoliopsida > Asparagales > Iridaceae > Iris > Iris pallida. The sequence goes on from JANAVB010039620.1 coordinate 16,166,580, forward strand.
CTACCCAAGTGGACACACCAGCCCTTCTGGAGATCATGAGAGGAATGATGGCTACTCAGCAACATCAGATGTTGGACCAGCAACGCATGCACACTCAGCTACAAGAGCAGAATGTGTTGCTCAACCAAGGACTGCAGACGGCTTTGGAAAGAGGAGTGAGGACTGATTCAGGAGTTCGAGGGCACGGAGGATGCCATCTCAGCAGATGCATGGCTTAAGGATATTGAGGCTATTCTGAAAGCAGCTAAGGTACCGGCAGAAGAACGTGTGGATCTAGTGAAGTTGTTACTTCAGGATCTCGTACGTGATTGGTAGGAATCAGAGGAAGTGGGCATCAGACGTCCTGTGGCTTGGGACGATTTCACTGCCAGGTTCAAGACGAAGTACTATGGAGTTGTGGCACAGTTTGAGCTACAACAGAAATTTATCAACCTCAGGCAGGCCGGCAAGACTATAGATGCTTATGCAGCGGAGTTCTGCAGATTGAGTAGATTCGCCCCAGAGATGGTAGCAACAGAGCGCCAGAGGGCTATGAGGTTTCAGCAAGGGTTTCATCTTAAGCTCTTGCAATTGATAGAGGGACACAATTACCAAACTTTTGACAAAGTATTGACGGCAACTCGAAGGCATGAGATCACCATTCAGAGGCTTCCGGTAAGGACTGGAGGCCAGAAGAGATCCCACAGTCAGATTGAAGGAGGAGGAAAAGTAGCGCCCCGAACAACAGCACCATCTACTGGCATTCGTATCCACGATGTGACGATACGAGGACCAGCACCACCACCCAGACAGCAGCAACAGCAACAAAGGAAGAACCAGCAACCCCCGACGGGCTGCACTTATTGTGGGAAGATGGGACACACTAGAGATGTGTGTCGGACATTGAATAGACTGTGTCTGATATATGGAAATCCAGATCATCGGGTTACCATATGTCCCATGAATTCGAGGTCAGAAGGACTAGTGCAGCAGTTTCCTGCTCTGCCAGCACCAGGGGCAGGCCAGTATCGAGGACCAGCGGTGGCAGTAAGGCCGTTGGCACAGCGTCCGTTACTGCCGCAGGCTCAGATGTTTCGGCAGCAGGGGCCGCCGATGCAGCAACACCAGCATAGACCACCCCAGCATCATCAAGGAAGGGGCCAGCAGCAGCATCAGGCTAGGCCGCAGCATGGAAACCAGCAAGGAGGTCGAGGGCAAGCATTCACTCTGTCCTTGGAGGAGGCATTGGCATCGGAAGATGTTATGGCAGGTAACATTCTCGTCGCCTCATATCCCGCAGTAGTATTGTTTGATTCGGGAGCATCCCATTCATTTATATCTGCACAATTTACGACACGACTAGGAATGGAGTTCGAGACATTACCAGGGAGGTTGAATATACTCACTGGTAATGGGCTCGTAGGAGTCAGTAGAGTTATTTTAGCATGTAGCGTTGTAGTTTGCGGGCATTCCTTACCCGCCCGGTTGATAGAATTTTCTGTTGGAAATTTCGACGTTATCTTAGGCATGGACTGGCTGAAAGACAGTCATACGATAATAGATTGTCGTAGAGGGAGTGTATCTTTTGATATTCCAGGCATGGAGCGGTTCATCTTAGTCAGATCAGAGGCAACTCAGTAAGAACAGGGAGTAATAGCGACAATAGAAGAAGTTCAGATTCCGAAGGTAGTTGAAGAGTTTCTAGACGTATTTCCCGAAGAACTCCCAGGTCTACCACCGGTTAGAGATATTTAGTTCAGTATAGAATTGGCACCAGGAACTAAACTGATATCAGATCGAGTTTACAGAATGGCGGATTCAGAGCAGGCCAAGGTATACCAGCATATAGAGGAACTGAAGGAGAAGAAGTTCATCCAAGCTAGCGTGTCACCATGGGCAGCACCAGTGGTACTTGTGGGGAAGAAGGATGGGTCATCCAGATTGTGCATTGACTACAGGAAGCTTAACGCGGCAACAGTGAAGAACAAGTACCCATTACCCAGGATCGACGACTTATTTGATCAGTTGAGCAAAGCTAGAGTTTTCTCCAAGATAGATCTTCGTTCAGGGTACCATCAGGTGAGGGTTCGGAAGGAAGATATTCCCAAGACAGCGTTCAGGTCGAAGTATGGGCATTATGAGTTCTTTGTAATGCCGTTTGGTTTGACCAATGCTCCAGCAATATTCATGGATTTGATGAATCGTATCTTTATGCCATACTTAGACCAGTTTGTCGTTGTGTTTCTCGACGACATTCTCGTATACTCTGCTAGTGAAGAGGAGCATGAAGACCACCTCAGGAAAGTGCTACAGGTCCTGAGAGAGAACTAGTTGTATGCCAAGCTTAGTAAGTGTGAGTTTTGGTCGGATCACATTTCATTTTTGGGTCACATTATATCAGGAGCTGGAGTAGCAGTAGATCCCAAGAAGATAGAAGCAGTAGAAAGTTGGCCAGTACCCAAGACCGTAGCAGATGTGTGGAGTTTCTTGGGATTGGCAGGATATTACAGAAGGTTTGCGTCAGACTTTGCAAGGCTTTCAGCACCCATGACCCGCTTGACCCGGAAGGATGTACCGTTCGTTGGTCGGCAGAATATCAGGCATCATTTGAGACTTTGAAGCAGAAGTTGATATCAGCACCTATTCTTATATTGCCAGTTGGACCTGGAGGTTTTACAGTATATTGTGATGCGTCAGGTAAAGGACTTGGATGTGTCCTTATGCAGCATGAGAAGGTGATAGCATATGCATCTAGGCAGCTTTGGGACCACGAGAAGAATTACCCAACTCATGATTTGGAGTTAGCGGCAGTAGTGTTTGCTCTGAAGCTATGGAGGCATTACTTATATGGTGACCGAGTGGACATGTACACAGACCATAAAAGTCTGAAGTACATCTTTACTCAGAAGGAACTAAACATGAGGCAGAGAAGATGGTTGGAGTTGATTAAGGATTATGACGTGGAGCTTCAGTATCATCCAGGCAAGGCTACTGTAGTAGCAGACGCTCTTAGCAGGAGAGGCGATACATTTATGTTAACAACACAGAGGCATATCTTAGAAGACCTTCAGGAGATGGGCATCGAGGTTATACTTCCTAGTGATGTAGGAGTTCTAACAAGTCTGCAAGTTCAATCCGACTTGGTAGGCAGGATCAAGGCAGCTCAGGCACAAGACCCAAGGATTCAGAAGCTTAGGGTAGAATGTGAATCAGGACTCAGGAAGGAGATAAGAATTCATGAAGATGGTACACTTAGGTTTGGATCACGTCTATGTGTGCCTAGTGGAGATATCAGACAGGAGGTTATGGCAGAAGCTCACAGTTCTCAGTATTCTATTCATCCTGGAGGGACCAAGATGTACCAAGATATCAAGCAGCATTTCTGGTGGAACGGGATGAAGAGGAAGATAGCTAGATTTGTTTCCCGTTGTTTGGTATGTCAGCAAGTGAAGGCAGAACAGCAGAGGCCAGCTAGGTTATTACAACCGCTTCCTATCCCGGAATGGAAATGGGAGCATATTACAATGGACTTTGTGACCGGTTTATCGAGATCACCAAGTGGTAAGGATGCTATTTGGGTAATAGTGGACCGACTTACGAAGATAGCACATTTTCTTCCTTTCAGAGTAGGACAATCTACAAAAAAGTTGGCAGAGTTGTATATGCAACAGATAGTCAGGCATCATGAAGTCCCTGTCAGTATTGTGTCGGATCGAGATACCCGCTTTACCTCACATTTTTGGAAGAGCTTACATCATAGTCTGGGTACCAAGTTAAAGTTTAGCACGGCCTACCATCCGCAGACGGATGGGCAAAGAACAATTCAGACTTTGGAAGATATGTTGCGAGCTTGCACTCTAGATTTTGGAGGGTCTTGGGAGAGTCACCTGCACTTAGTCGAGTTCTCATACAATAATAGTTATCAAGCCAGTATCCAGATGGCGCCATTTGAAGCACTATATGGTAAGAAGTGCAGGTCACCGCTTGTATGGGATGATATCGGAGAGAGGAAGATGTTAGGCCCAAAAATGATTATTCAGACGGTTGAAGTGGTTAAGGAAATTAGAGAGCGACTTTGAGTTGCGCAGGACTGGCATCGTTATTGGGCGGACCAGCATCGTAGGTCGTTAGAGTTCTCTGTTGGGGACCACGTATTCTTGCGGATCTCACCTACTCGTGGGGTCATTAGATTTGGCGTTTGCGAGAAATTGAGTCCGCGGTACGTGGGCCCATTTGTTATCCTTGATCGGATAGGCGATGTTGCTTATCGTTTATCCCTCCCGCCTTCGTTACGAGAGGTGCATGACGTGTTTCATATATCTCAATTACGTAGGTATGTATCGGACCCAAGTCATATCCTCGATCATTCTGAGCTGGTTGTTGGTACCAACCTGTCTTACGAGGAACAGCCTGTGTCCATTTTGGACCGAAGAGAAAAGATACTCAAGAACCGAACAATTAGTCTTATCCGTGTTGCTTAGGGTCATCACTCCTTGGGAGAGCCAACGTGGAAACGTGAGGATGATATCCGATCACGGTATCCACACATGTTTGACTCACAAGGTATATCTCTTTCTGTATACCTTGATTGTCCTGATTCTTCATGCTTGTCACCTTATGGGTAGAGCTACTTGATATCATGGATTGATGAATTTACATATATAGTACTTGCTTTTGATATGGTAAAATGATTGCTTGCTCACTAGAATTGCTTGTATTAGTTTAGCTCCGATATTTCTACCTGCTTGGATTTGAAATTCTGAGGACGGAATTTTTCTAAGGTGGGTAGAGATATCACTCCCCGTTCCCAGAATGCGTATTTTTATACAAGAATGCCTATTTTTATACATGTGCAATTCATGTATATTTATTTAGTATTTATCATGTATTATCCTGTATTTAAATTTCTTTAATTTCATGTTAATTAATTTTCTGTATTTTATTTCCTGCAATTTTATTCCTGTATTTTATTCCTGTATTTTATTTTCTGCATTTTATTTCCTGCTGTTATTCTCTGCTTTTAGTCTTGCTTTGTGGTTCGGGTTCATGGATGGTTCTTCTCGGGTTCATGGTGGTTCACATGAACCGAACCACCACAAACCCCCACCTACCACTACCCTTTCTATTTAAGCCCCCATCTCCTTCTCTCTCCTCATAACTCTCATTCTTCACCATTACTTCTTCTTCTTCCTCATCACTCTCTCCACCAACCCATCAGCAGGCAAGTACATCTTGCTTCTTGCTTCCACTTGGAGAACCATTTTTATGGTTCATTTCTCTTCCTCTCATGATCCTGAGAGAGTTTAGTACTTAGCATTTTTAATTTCTTTGGATTGTTCTTCTCGGTTGTCCATGGGTTTTGATCTCCCAACCTGGCATGCTTTCTGGCTGGGAACTTCATTTCTGGCTGGAACGAAGGTTTAGTCACGCACACGTTCTTACGTATTAGCGTGAATTTTCAGTCACGCTCATGTCTTTACGTGCGTGCGTGAATTTTTAGTCACACACACGTCTTTACGTGTCAGCGTGAATTTTCATACACGCTCACGTTCTCACGAGCGTGCGTGAATTTTTAGTCACGCACACGTCTTTACGTGTCAGCGTGAATTTTTAGTCACGCTCACGTTCTTACGTGCCAGCGTGAATTTTTAGTCACGCACACGTCTTTACGTGTTAGCGTGAATTTTCAGTCACGCTCACGTCTTTACGAGCGTGCGTGAATTTTTAGTCACGCTCACGTTCTTACATGTCAGCGTGAATTTTGAGTTACGCTCACGTCTTTGCGTGCGTGCGTGAATTTCTTATCACTTTTCACGCTCACGATTGAGTGCGTGAATTTCCCTTCACGCTCACACTGTGCGTGCCAACATGAATTTCTTACCACTTTTCACGCTCACGCTGTTTACATGCTCACTCGTACCTACTAGACTTAGCGTGACTTGTTGGCCTTAGCATAGACTTGTTGGCGTGACTTTCTAACCTGGGTGTTACTATTTGCTCTATAACTTATTCATTTAATGATGGCATGATAATTCTTCTATTATATCCTTACGCCTTTTTGCATGAACTTGATAAATCATGATATGTTAATATTGATAATACAGATTGTTATGTGGAATGCACCTTGTGTCCTGATTGATCCATGGATACTCAGTAAGGCTGGAACTTAACTCTGAGGAGTTATAGACTCGACCCCACTGAATACTATTTGATTTTCATGCCTTGTCACCATTGATAATGATTGTGACATTGACTAATAATTGATCATGCGTTCCTAGTTGGAACTAAGAGACTGGCTAGTCGTCTTATTGAATTGAATGAATGAGACACGTTCATGTAATGAACTATTGCAATCGATTAGCCGATCCCGAATATTGGCATACAGGCACATGCAGGCTTCAAATTATTTATTTATTTATTTAGTTATTTATTTATCTTACAAAAATAGCATGTGTACTTTATGGTCAAGGCATGATTACTCCGTGGTTAGATTTGATTGTTGCATTACGCTATGTAAGACCTACAACATAGCCGCACGGGTATCGTTGTAGAGTTGCGCATATCGTACCCCGTACAAAAGTACTCATTTGAATGACCATGATCCACGACATGGGATTTCGCTTAACATAGAGGCTTTAAGTTAAATAAAATAATGATGGCATGGAGAGAATAGATTCCCGAGTTCTTACATGGCAGCCCTCTTGGGACTAGTAGTGCCCGACAGGCCGGCTGGTTCCCACAGATACTGTAAATCTGTCACACGGGCAGGGAACGGTATCTGTTTATATTATTAAATTGTACATGGTATATTAACGGCGGGCGTGCCTCTGGGACTCGTCTAATTACATGATTGGCGTAATTGATTGATTGGATAGACTAGCCTTGCTCGCACATAGTAAGAACTGAAGAATCGTTATTGCATAATTCCAGGATAACTTGGGACTCACAATAGCAAGCCGTAGTAGTTGATTGGCCGTTCAAGATGATTTGGTTGTACACTGTACCTACTCTGTTGCCTAACTGAGATGATCAGAATGTCAGGACATGACGGGCCAACTTCTGTCCTTGTTTGGTTGGGAGGTTGGTTCGAAGTGTCGTGATGTTATGTGAATCCTAGTAGATAGCAGAGATCTATTATCATATTCTCTTATTACTGGTCTAATCCTTCATATCGTGCTTCCTTGTGGTACTTGCTATTAGAGGTCTAACCTCTCTGGTTTTGCATGGCCAGATTTAGAGCCAGTCCTCGAGGATCCAGCTTACTTCTACCTCCAAGATGGTCAATACTAGGGGAATGATCGCAGGAGGACTCGAGTGGGTTCCTTACTTCACCACTCGTTTTGTTATTTACTTCATACTTAGCCATTTGGCACCGACATGTTAGTCGGATTGTCTTGCACTTACTTTTACATAATTGTAATTAAGTCAGACTGCAGCTGATAACAATTGTGTATATGTTACTATACCATCTGGCTATGTTTTGTAAAGCCAGATCTCAAGAACATTTTGACTGAGCGTTTGGGACGCCTTACTGCTTATTCTCACATGTTCTCTATTTTCTGTTTCTGGTTTGAATGATTGAGACAATAGATGAGAAGTGACCATAATAGGACTTTCATGTAGTATGCACCCCCTCGTCTGGTTAGACAGCATTGATCGTATTATACGGTATTCATCTACCCGTAATACGTAGCTGGCTGAGTCATTCCCCCGCTCTCCAGTATTCTGGTTCTGGGACGTGACACCCGCTCTCCAGTATTCTGGTTCTGGGGCATGACAGGAATTAATCCAAGAGAATGACAAAAGCATTAATGCTTAATCCTTGGAGCCTTATTCTTACCTCCTAGTAAAATCACCCACATGGTTCCCTCCTTAGGGTCACCACCCCATGTGCATCTCTCAACAACACAACCAAGTATATATGTTGAGATAACTCATGGTGCATTTCCGATGTGGGACTAAACTTTTACAAGGCATGTTGAGAGCAAGCTCTCTCCATGTAAAGAAAGCACCAACACAAAGTTATATGGAATACCCAACTCAACAAACTGGGAATTCGAGCGGGGTTAGAGGAGGACATAGAAGATATGATACAAAAGATACATGACAACAGAAGGAGGGGAGCGCATTGGTATCGGGAAGCAATCACCAAACTCGCCTATGTAGTATGACACAAATGGAAGGAACGCAACCGGAGGGTATTCGACAATTGTCGAACAGTTAACATTGGGATTGTTCATAATATTGAACATTATGTAAAAAGTCTGGGATATTAGGGGGTACCCCGCTGATTGTAACTATCTGTTTTTGATTCATTAATAAATACTTCCCAGGTTCTGTTTTTGATTCATTAACAAATACTTCCCAGGTTCCAATATATATATATATATATATATATATATATATATATATATATATATATATATATATATATATATATATATATATATATATATATATATATATATATATTTTGAGGCGCTATATATATATATATATATATATATATATATATATATATATATATATATATATATATATATATATATATATATATATTTTGAGGCGCTCCTACTTTGTGGGTCTTGGACGGTCGTCCTGACCGTCCTGTCATATATATAAAGGGCGCAGATCAAAAGCCCCCCTTAGAAACCTTCTAAAAAACTCCCTCACTTTCAGCCGACCATTTAATGTTAATATTATTGTTAATATTAATGTCAATGTTAATATTAATGTTAATATTAATATTTATTTTTATTTTTATATTAATGTTAATGTTAATATTAATTTTAATGTTAAGTTTAATGTTAATTTTATTATTTAACATTAATATTAACATTAAATGGACGACTGAGAGTGAGGGATTTTTTAGGAGGTTTTCTAAGAGAGTTAGAGTTATATATATATATATATATATATATATATATATATATATATATATATATATATATATATATATATATATATATATATATATATATATATGGGAGCGGATCAAAAGCCCCCCTTAGAAAGCCTGTCACGACCCGCATCCGGTTTTCGGACGCGAGCTCGTGAGCAAGCCAGCTACGTATCGAGCGGACTCCAGCCCGACTCGAGTACGTATAAGCTGTCAAGGTCATGGTATCATGTCTAATCTAAACTATATCTCAATCCACATGAATCATATAATCAAGAAAGAACAAGTATGGGTCATGGTCTGCAGCCCATTAGCATATTGTTCGATTAGACTCCAGGAATGATATGAGTCTATAAATAAGCAGAGTATAACATGGTACTGAATATAAAGCACGAAGGATAAATAAAGAATTTCACAAGCAAATACCTGTATCATACATCACAATCCTCTACCATCCTGCTCTGCTAACTAACTCCATGCAGTCGCTAAACCTGAAGAGATCATCAGGTCCTCAGAGGACTAGCAAGATACATAAACATGCCTATCTAACAGTTTAATCATGCAATAATATAAACAGGGTGTAAACAGGAACTAGACAAGAAACTGACAAGTGGCTACAGACATGTAACTATGAACTCGGGTACGAGATCAAGTATGCATAAATGAACTGCTGGTAGATCAATGGAAAACTAACCCTCGCCCCGATTGTGGACTCGCAGGTCAGTTTCAAGACAAGTCACCCTCGCCCCGATTGTGGACTCGCAGGTGCAAAGGCAACCCTCGTCCCGTGTGTGGACTCGCAGGTTATGGGAAAGACAAAGGAATAGCAGTTCACTCACTCATACTTACAGACACGACTCAGTCAGGACACAGGTGAAGACACGATCCGACGCAATCACGATACACGAGAGAACCAATCCAATATGAACTACAAGGCTAACCATGTACATAGACTATATCTATACTAGCAAGCACGATATACAAATCACAAGTAAATAACCAACTGGTAAAACTGTATAATAATAGAAATATGCATGTAAACAAACTGTAGAGGGAGGCAAGGTATACTTGCCTGAAATGTTTGTCCGATTCGATGCTGAGATCATGGTACGAAGAAAATATCCGAAACATCTACAATTAACCATATGCTCCCATTGTTAATTAACCTCATAACAAATATATAAGATTAATCCCTTTAGTATCATTACAATATTAATATATGTATTTAATGATTAAACTATTAATCTAACCTTAACATACTATAATATTTATATATGTGATTTAACTATTAAATGGCCCTTATATAGATTAACTATTACATGACCTTATTATAATATTTATCTTTTAATGTTTTCCTGGAAAGTGGTAAATTCCTAATTATTTAGGGACTTATGCCAAAAATGCATGCATAAATTCCTAGTTTAATACTGATTAACAAAGTAGGTTGTATAATATAAAATAAAGGAATAAGTTTGTTAATTATCCTTAATAGCAGCATAATATCTATAATAATTTACATATAAACCTAAGACCAAATATAACCTATATAGCAACTAAACTATATATTAATTAACCTTTATGACAATAAAGTATATCTAAAGATAGTTTTGGAATTACCTTTGGTTTTAGGGGCCTATACCAAAATTTTTATTCTTTAAAATACTTTTGCACGTGAAGCTGAAGCTTGTCCATGCAATGCATTCTTCTTCTTTGATTTTTGCTTCCTTCATCTCTTCTACAGAAGTCTTTATTCTTTAACTTCGGGTGGAGAAGTGTTGACTCGGGTTGGCGACAGAGAGCGTCAACCATGGGAATCGGAGGATCACAAGATAATGGAGAGATCGCCTCCGACGCGACGAGACTGGTCATCACGGAGGTGCTGCCTTCCGGCAGTGGATACGCCGATGGGTACTCGTGCCGATGTGCTCTGGATGCACGGTCGGCAGAGAACAAGGTGCTGCGGAACGTTGGTGAATACTCGGCGAGGTCACCGTCTTGAGTAGGGATGACCTTGTTTCGACGTTGGTTGGTGAGACGACGTACATGGCGGGCGCTCCGACTAGAGGAATATGTCGAAACTGGGTTCAAGATGGCAGTCGGCCTGGTGGATTCAGCGTCGATCGACAGAGGTGTTATCGTGGATACTCCGGCCAAAGGCGAACGAACATAGGGTTAGTGGACACGACAATGGACCCGGGGACAGAGGTCTGGTGTTGGTCGGCCATAATCCTCCGTATCGGTTGGGTTAGGCAGTAGATGGTGGTTGGTGCATGAGTCGAGGATAACTGAAATGAACTTGATAGTTGTCTATAAAAAATGAACAGAGGAAGCGCGGCTATGATATATATAGAGAAGAGGGGTTCTGTGTTTGGTTGAGTTACATATATATATATTATATATATTCATATAATATATAATGAGATAAAATAAAATAAAATATTTATTTGATATGATGCTATCTATGCATAAAGATGAGGATGGTGCTTATAGGCATAAGGATTCCTTACGCTACTCTCCATGTCGGCTAGGGTATGATGGGAAATAGGATTGATATTCTCTAATACACTTGATGAAATATAGGATATGATTTTAATTTAATTCAAATTCCTTTAATCAACTCTCGCATCACCATTTTGAATCTACGGAAGGAACACATTATCTTTTCACCTGCTTTCTTCTCTACCGTATTTTCTTATTATAATTGGTCAACAATCGTGCCCTTCTATTTATTACCTGCCACTGAGCAATTCCTGGTTTGTTCATAGTATTTTCTAAAATCATGTTAAATAACATAAATAAATTATGTTATTATATACCTTTATTATTACAAGATCTTTCTTTTACCTATATAATCTTACTAGAAGCAATAGTCTAAATAACAAAATTTAAATACAATTAAAATTAAAAAAAAAATTGGGACTGTGGGTTTACAAAGCCCCCATAGAAAGCCCCCCAAAAACCCCCATATATCTAATATAGATATTTTTATATATATATAGATATATATATATATATAATATATATATATATCTATATATATATATATAGATATATATATATATATATAATATATATA
>JANAVB010039620.1:16183935-16338935 GCA_029216955.1 Iris pallida
CTTAGGTTCGTGAAGGGTTTTAAGCCTGCTTGTTAGTGGGTAGATTCAATGATTTGTCACATTGTATAAAGACAAGATGGGCCTCTGGTATACAACATGGGGAGCTTTTCTAAGGGAGCTTTTGATCCGTTTCATATATATATATATAATATATATCTATATATATATATATATATATATATATATATATATATTTTAAAGAGAAGGGGGTGGGGAGGTTCATCCGCCAAAGCTCTGCCCTCCTACACCATCGTATCGGGGCCCCCTGGCGTGACCCACCGCTCCGTCCAATCTCGGAGGGTCGAGGGTGACGGGACTCTCGCGGGACTCCGAATTATATATATATATATATATATATATATATATATATATATATATATATATATATATATTATATGTAAACTTTTTGCAATGAGCGGTGGAGAAGAACCCCTCCGGATTTAGGGTTACACCAATACGAACGGCGGGAAGCAGGTTGTCAGCCGGCGAGCGACAAGGCGATGAAGGGGAAGATGGGATCTTAGAGAGGAGACAAGCGCGATAAAGCGGGGGGGATGGACCACGATAGAGAGGATAAAATGGCAAAAATCGAAGATGACCAAGGAGGCTTTGGGCTGGGGAGGCGGACAAGAAGTAGGAAGGCGACCACAACGACTGCGGCAAGGGCAACGACCGTGTTGTTTCAAACGCAGGCCATGGAGGATAGAAACGCCAAGCATGGATCTTTGAGTAAAGCGCAGATGCGGGGAAGGCTAGTCCTACAGTAAGAAATACCGTGGATTCTTTGATAGACCGGGCGACATCGAGCACGACAAGAAGAACTGAGGACAATGAGACAAGAAGACCACCGAAGGAGTACATAAAGCAGGCACCTTTTGGTAGACATCAACATCCAATTAGGGAGCTAGTCCAAATCAATTTCATGGGCAGACATATGCAAACCATCTGCGATGCAGGGAAGACGATCTTCATACATTGAGCCAACTAGGATAACAGAGTGAAGGTGGTGGAAATAATGAAGGATGACATAATAGAAACAATAAGTATTGGAAAAATACCTTGGTACTGTATGTCATGGGGAACCGACCTTTCTACGGCCATCTGAGGGCGTTTGCGCTTCGTGAGTGGAGACCCAAAGGGAAAATAGAAATTTTTAAGGGAGAACGGATTCTATTTCATTAAGTTCGCCTGGAGAAAGATTGGAGCGTGTCCTAGAAGGAGGGCCATGGACATTTGATGGTCGGCTAATCATTCTAAAAGAGGCGTCCATAGTCTAACTTCGAGAAAGACAGATTATCATCGGTCCCGATATGGATTCGGTTGTCGTGGTTATCGCCACAATTATGGAGCATCCCCTCGATCATGAAAATAGGAAGTATGGTTGGGAATCCCATAAGGACTGATATTCCTACTGTGTGAAGACAACGTCTATCCTATGCTCGTGTGTTTGTGGAAATTATAGCGTCGGATGCCTTACTTAGAAAGTTGACATTGTGCTACTTAATGGGGATGGATCACACAAGAAGTTGGATATGAATGTGTCACGACCCGATCCCAAACGAACCGGATCATGCCCGCCTACACCGTTGTGAGATGGCGGCAGTAAGCTGTTCTATATGCAGGTATTCACAACACACATCTATACATTTGTCACAATTTGAATATAAAAATTTTTAAAATTTTATTCAACAAAAGAAAAGTACAACTGGAAATGGCAGAACTGAAATAAAGTGCTGAATTCAAAATTAACAAAACTCCAAAACAATAAAACTAGAAAAACTAACTGGAAATGACTAGCTAAGCGGTCGGCGAGTCGGCCTCAGGTCCTGCGTCCTCCAAGGGGGACTCCGACAACATCACAGGGTACAAACCGGAACATAATAGCTATTGTACAATAGCTCAGCATCCTCAATATCACTAAAAATGTGGTCTCCACAGGAGGGAGAAGTAGATATGTATCTCATATTTCAAGTAATAAGGAAAAGTGCAGGCTAAACAGTTGAAACAATATTTTCCAGTAGTTCTACTATTAAAACAATGTAATTGAATGTGTAATCGTCTATGACCGGCTTGGGTTACAATAGCATCCTAGCGACGCGATACGGCTTATCCCCGTGTGTAAGGGGTAAGCTCGCACAATCATGCAATATGGGGGGTATTGGTCATAAACGTTACACTATTCCCCCAATCCCCACAATCAATATCATCAATATTTGAACCCTAGGAGAGGGTTCCGTGTAGCAATGTGGTTTAAACATGCAACTTGACAATTACTAAATAAAATGCAAGAAAACATAACCGTAACTTGCCTCTATTAATTGACTGGATCAGAATGTCGGTACCGAGGAGGAAGTCAAGTTCGTCTCGAGATCCTATTGAGAACCTTGACTTAGAACCATAATGAAACCATTCTAGGTGTGCTGTTACAATCTCTAGAATTAGACCCTAGTCAGGTTTTAAGTTATTAATAATCTACCGAAATCTAGCGTCGCAATCTACGTTCGTTATTATTTAATTAAATAAGTCGGTTATTGATTAATTGGGAAAAATGACAATTATCGGTTAATTTGGCAAACCTTGTATTTTAAATATATATATAAAACTAGGCTTTTTCTTTAAATGAGAAATATGTGAATTACTAGATTAAATTATGAGAAAACTTATTAATTTTTTCTTATGAAATAAATATCTATTTTATATTCTACGCGCTAAATGGCAAAAACAACATTTCCAGAAAAATAATAAAACCTACGCTACACAATACAGGATCACAGAGAAATAAAGAAAATTGGGCTTATGCCCTTTACAATTATTTACATAAATTAATTAATTCCTAAGGCGAGCTCTGAGTACCGCGAACGGTCCAAACAGTAGGCCGAAGCCCTGCAAACAGAATGCTAAAAGGCCAGTACTAGTTCCAAATAAATTTTAAATATGAAAAAAATAGGAAAGGGTCTCAGACTTGGTCTTGCAATCTCATGTTGCTGGCTAACGCCTCAACGTACAGGATATCCTGTAGCGTTTGCGTTTCGTCGAGGCTCATCCGACCGATACGGTCGTCGCCTAACGGGGATACGAAACTCCAAAATCCACTTTCAAATCGAAAAACCACTTTTGTAATTCGTTTGTAAAATATCGAATTTGAAAATAGAATTCCATTTTAAAATACTTTATTTTTGAAAACTTTCCCGAAAATTTGGGCATCTCCTCTGTAATTGGGACAACCCAATCCTGGGACGGTGCCAAAAGTCAACATAAACAATATCCCGAACCAGGGAAACAACCAAACCATCCATAATAATATTCCACACAGAAATATATCCCACAACCACACAATAAAGATAAAAGCCGCAAAAAAATAAAACCGAACCGTAACTGAAACTAATCGAAATGTACGCATCCAGCGTAAAATCGAACTACCGAAATATACCGCTGCGACGAATGTCGCGTGTATCCCCGCAATAGAGTCGAAATGATCCCCGCAACGGGGTTGAGACCACGTCATCACAGACTACCTAGGGAGGGACACAGGGATACGAAAATTACCTCGAGTGCTCGGCTAGAGCTCTCAGATGAAAATATTAGAAGAATGAGTTCCGCGGACAGCGGGATCGGTGCACGGGAAAGTGCGAAACGTTGGTTCAACGCACAAAATGCGCGGAGAGGCCGCCAAAGGCTGACAGCGGGATCGGGGGCAGCAGTGTCGCGAAAAGCAGGCGACAACGGGTCAGGGGCCGGGATCGGCGGTGGCCGCATGGGAGTCGGCTAGAGGAAGTGCCGAAGCGGAAGTCGGGTCCGCGAGTAGCGGGGTCGGCCAGCGGGGCGGACAACGGTTAGCCAGCAAGGCCGGCCGACGAAAGATCCGCGAATAGCGGGCCCGGCCGGTCGGGAGGGTCTGACCTCGGAAAGGCCACGCCGGTCGGGGGCGGTCAGATCCGGCCGACCAGAGGGCTCGGGGCCGGGCGGATCCGGCTGGTACGGCCGTGGGAACGGGGATCCAAGGTTGCGCGGCCACGGGAGTCCGAGGGGGCGCTCGGCTATGGGAGGTCGGGCGCGGGGCCGAGGCGGGCGGGAGGCGGTACGGGGCGCGGGTTCGACCGTGGTCCGCAAGGAGGCGGCTCGGGGTCACCGTAGTGCGGCCTCGGGAGGCGGGCACGCGGGCGGAGGCGCCAGGGAGCTGCGCTGGAGCGGGGCACGGCGGGTCGCCGGGAAGCGGGCCGAGCGGGGCGGTTGTCGGAGGGCTTACGGACGACGGATGGCGACCGGGGCTCGACGCGGCTAGGGCACGGGAGAATTGGGGAAAGGAATGAGAGGGAGAGAGTAAGTACTGTAGTTTCTTTTTGGGAGTGGTGGTGAGGAGAAGTGGGAAAATATATGGAGTGCTTGTTGAAGAATAGAGGAATGAGAGGAAGGTTTATGTGGAGGAGAGGGTGTTGTGGAGTATGAGTAGAGAAAAACGTGGGTAGCCGGAAAAAGTCGTGGGGAGCAAATAATGGGTAAGCTGGTAAAAGGGGTAGGAAACTATTATTATTTATTTATTTATTTATTGCTCCTTATTAATCCAACCACATGAATGAACATATATAAAAATATAATTTCAGATTTTAATGGGAAAACCAAGGGTGGGTTCGAAAAACGGGGTCTGGTTCGAGTTCGGGGTCGGTATCCGAACTCGGGATTGGACTCCCGGCACGGGATCGGGGATAGGGCCACAAACAAAATCCAATAATTAATTTTAAAAAAATAATTTTTTCTAATCCGATAATAATAATAATAATAATAATAATAATAATAATAATAATAATAATAATACTAAAAACTGGAAATCCAGGACTATGCTGACAAAACAAAATCGGATAATATCCCAAAAATGCAATAATTCCAAGTTATCCAAAAATTTCAGAAAAATTGGTTGCTGGTTTTACAACCTTCCCTCCTTATGATCATAAAATAGGATAAAGGCTGGGGGCTATAATCAAAATCATTTTGGGCACGAGAAAATCTAAGTACAATTATGATCATAAAATAGGAGAAAATCAAATAAGGTCTCGTGAAACAGAAGAGGTAAGAAAGAAGCGAATGTCCACAGTTTATTGAGAAGGCAGAAAGTAATGAAATCTTTTGAGATGAGGGACTAAAATGTCAAATCAAATTGGAATGGGATACAAGGGTTTGTGACTCAGAAAGAAAAAGTTGTATGATGGTAGTATAGCAAAGATGATTAGAATAATATATCTATGATTAGAATATAATCGAATAAGGTAGTTCCTATTGAGGATTGAGTGATAATCAAAGGGGATAGAAAAATATCGTATCACTATTTCAATGGATCAAAGATAGGATATGCGGGAAAAATAAAAAATAACAATCTTATTAATACCCCATGCAAAAATCCAATTTCTAACTTGCTAAACTAGTTGATCTCTAAGTATCTACAGAAAACTAAGGCAGCCGCCAAGGTATTAGAAGTACTCTATTTGGAATCATAAATCACCTAAATCAAATTTTCTTCCGTGTATGTAACTTGTATGCCAAATGTATTTCAATTTCAAGTATGCCTCTCGATCAAAGCATTTTACAGACATCAACTTCCAATTGTCAGCCAGTCTTCCAAAACTGACTATATCAAAATTACAATCTTCCCTTGCCATAGTAAATCTTTAGAAAATTCTTTTAAGTTGATCCATGACTTAAAATAAAGAATTTTCAATTCTTGAAATCAATTGACAGAATTACAATCATTAGTCAATTTTTAATCTTTAACTATGCATCTATCAACCATTCTCATCCAAACGCATTAGCAAAATACCACAGAATCCCAATCGTTCTTACCATAACCAATATGAGCCTCCAATGTTTGGTAGAAATTACAAATTCAATTGCTTCTTTCCAAAGTTGTATGCCAATGGTCTTATCTCAATTCCTCTATGCTTATTCCTTCTCTAGAACCTATCATTCCATTTCTTGTGATATTTTTTTCATGGTTATATTCGTCCCTTCTGGGTACAGTAGTCATCTAATCATAAAAGTTAATTTCCGTCAAGTATTCCTTTACTTGATACTCATATTCTCATGTTATTTATCCAAATTCACTTCCTCCATGGGAGAATCTTACCAAATCTTAGACTTTTCTCGCTAACTCTCTCGTCTTTCTCTATCTTCCATACTTCTTCAATTATAAAATTCAAAGTCGTCAAATATCTTCATTTGTTTGAATGAGGTCTAAACGCTAGTGAGCACTACTAACGGTTCTAACCCAATAAGCCACAAGTTAAAATATGTCACTCTCTCAAGACTAGCTTACCCAAGTTATTCTTCTACCTTTCTACCATTTAGCTAACTAATATTGATCCCAAAGATGCCCTTAAAATGACATGGGTAACAACCTATGTTTCTCCTGCATATAGCTATACACTACATACATATAGTCATCCATGTATATTAACTATTTAATATATAAAGCTATCCACAATTATAGCTTCCAAAATATGTAACAAAATACATGCAACGCACTAAAGTTGAACCAGGGAAGGATTGAGCTAATAGAGATCGATATGGTCCTAATATGTTCTAGGAAGATCAAGTAGAATTTCATAGGAAATCTATTCCTTCAAGCTTGTGATAAGAGGTTTATGAAAATAGAGACAACCGGTAGAATTGCAAATCCTCTAATCGCAAAAGTCATAATAATTTGATGGTACTAAAATGTTAGAAAACAGTCCTAGAAAATCAAGTAGAATTCCCATATGAATCCTATAGAAATGATTTCTGAAAATTTAAACTAGTCGCTAAGATTCCAAATAATCTAAAATTTAAACGAATCAAGACAATTCTTGAAAATTATCAATGGTGATAAGAGGCCAAACAATGATACATTTATAACAGGGATAGTCCCAATAGTACCCGAAACCATACATATCCGAAGTCATTTTGCCTTAATTCATGCCTCGCCAGAGTGCACCTGACTGCAGTAAATTTTTGGCTCCATAACTTGAATAATAATAATTTTTCGAGTAGTCTATCAACTTTATCTTTCATGACTGAGCAATATAGGAGACAAATTTGATGCATTTAGGACGTAGTCTCAATAATATCCAAAAACCTATCAACAACTGAATCACTTCAACTTAGAGTCTATGCCCCGCCAGTGCACAACTGCTGCAGTATACTCGCAGTTTCTATAATTCAAATAGATGGTTGCGACGCATATGTGCGAAGCCATATTAGGTCACTGAATATTTTCTTAACTTTGTCCATAGAAATTTCAAAGGGATAATTCAACAATTCAAAAAGTTTTCCAATGACTAAAAAAATTAAATTAGAATAGAATCAATTCTCTGGCCGTTCCTGCTTCATGATACTCAAACATTGAGTTAAGAAGCTTTCTAGGCCTTGAATTGATCAATAAGTTGCATAGAGAGAGTAAGTTTCAAGTTGAGTGGAGGAAGTCAACAAATGAAAATATTTTCGGCACTTGGAATAACGTAGGAAATATCAATCCATATTGGAATTATTTTTCGAAAAATAGTTTCCTTGGGAGATATATGAATCAGCTAAGTTGAATCAATTCTTTGGTAACATTTAACCTTGGGGTTTTATGGTTCCAAAAGAATTCGGTTCAAAATTGGTTCTGAGAAAGTCAATTGGAAATAAGTCCAAGAGAAATGGTTGGATACACCAGCCGTAGAAATACTTTGGGTAGATAAGAGTTTACCAAGTTTATTAGAGAAGAATTTGAACTCTAAATAGTAAAATAGATCTAGATTCTAAATAAAGATAGGAAAATATGATTTGATCAACTAATTGAAAATTTTGAAATAGGTTTATTGAAAAGGAGATTGGGAAGAATCTAATCCTAATCCATAAATAACAAAAGAGTATGGATGCTAAGGAATGCTGGAGTATGATAAGGATATAAGGAAAATAACCTCAGAAAGCCAAGGACACTAAAAGATATATAAAATCTAGAAACTAAAGTAGATAGTAAAATAGACCACCATACAATCAACCTATGCTGGATAAGGCTTAGAATGCAAAACATAAGCAAGGTAGCCTACCAGTCTATAACAAACAAAAATATTTATTTATAATATATTTCGGTCCTATGTTATGAAAAATTAATATTCTAGTGTTCTAATTGTTTCTAGATATATTCTCCAAAGTTGTTGTTCGGCCTGTATGGGCCACCACTTAAAATATGTCACGACCCGATCCAAAATTATTGGGTCGAACCGGATCATGCCCAGCCTGCACCGTTGTAAGACGGCGGCAGTAAGCTGTCTATATGCAGGTATTCACAACAACATCTATACATTTGTCACAACTTGAATATACGAAAATTTTAAAACTTTTTATTCAACAAATGAAAAGTACAACTGGAAATAGAAGAACTGAAATAAAGTGCTGAATTCAAAATTAACAAAACTCCAAAACAATATAACTAGAAAAACTGGAAACAACTAGCTAAGCGGTCGGCTCGTCGGTCTCAAGTCCTGCGTCCTCCAAGGGGGACTCCGGCAACACCACAGGGTAAAACTGGATCATAATAGCTATTGTACAATAGCTCAGCATCATCAATATCACCTAAAAATGTGGTCTCTAGTCAGGAGGGAGCAAGTACGAATATGTATCTCATATTTCAAGTAATAATGGAAAAGTGCAGGCTAAACAGTTGAAATAATATTTTCTAGTTCTACGATTAAAATAATGTGATTTGAATGTGAAATCGTCTATGACCGGCTTGAGTTATACAATAGCGTCCTAGTGACGCGATACGGCTTATCTCCGTGTGTAAGAGGGGTAAGCTCGCACAATCATCAATATGGGGATATTGGTCATAAACGTTACACTATTCCCCCAATTCCCACAATCAATATTTGAACCCTAGGAGAGGGTTCCTTGTAGCAATATGGTTTAAACATGCAACTTGACAATTACTAAATAAAATGCAAAAAAACATAACCAACTTGCCTCTGTTAATTGACTGGATCAAGAATGTCGGTACCGAGGAGGAAGTCAAGTTCGTCTCCGAGATCCTACAGTTGAGAACCTTGACTTAGAACCATAATGAAACCATTCTAGGTGTGCTAGTTACAATCTCTGAATTAGACCCTAATCAGGTTCTAAGTTATTAATAATCTACCGAGAATCTAGCGTCGCAATCTACGTTCGTTATTATTTTAATTAAATAAGTCGGTTATTGATTAATTGGGAAAAATTGTAATTACCGGTTAATTTGGCAAAACCTTGCATTTTAAATATATAAAAAAACTAGGCTTTTTCCTTTAAATGAGAAAACATGTGAATTACTAGATTATTAATTATGAGAAAACTTATTAATTTTTCCTTATAAATAAATATCTATTTTTATATTCTACGCGCTAAATGGCAAAAAATATTCCAGAAAAATAATAAAAGCTACGCTACACAATACAGGATCACAGAGAAATAAAGGAAAACTGGGCTTATGCCCTTTACAATTATTTACATAAATTAATTAATTCCTAAGGCGAGCTCTGAGTGCCGCGAGCGGTCCAAATAGTAGGCCGAAGCCCTGCAACAGAATGCTAAAAGGCCAGTACTAGTTCCAAATAAATTTTAAATATGAAAAAAAAAATAGGAAAGGGTCTCAGACTTGGTCTTGCAATCTCATGTTGCTGGCTAACGCCTCAACGTACAGGATATCCTGTAGCGTTTGCGTTTCGCCGAGGCTCATCCGACCGATACGGTCGTCGCCTAACGGGATATGAAACTCCAAAATCCACTTTCAAATCGACAAAACCACTTTTGTAATTCGTTTGCAAAATACCGAATTTGAAAATAGAATCCATTTTAAAATACTTTATTTTTGAAAACTTTCCCAAAAATTTGGGCAGCATCTCCTCTGTAATTGGGACAACCCAATCCTGGGACGGTGCCAAAAGTCAACATAAACAATATCCCGAACCAGGTAAACAACCAAACCATCCATAATAATATTCCACACAGAAATAATATCCTACAACCAACACAATAAAGATAAAAGCCGGCATAAAAATAAAACCGAACAGTAACCGAAACTAATCGGAAACGTACGCATCCAGCGTAAAACCGAACTACTGAAATATATCGCCGCGACGAATGTCGCTTGTATCCCCGCAATTGAGTCGAAATGATCCCCGCAACGGGGTCGAGACCGCGTCATCACAGACTACCTACGGGAGGGACACAAGGATACGAAAATTACCTCGGGTGCGGCTAGAGCTCTCAGATAAAAATATAGAAGAATGAGTTTCGCGGACAGCGGATCGGCGCACGGGGAAGTGCGAACAACGTTGGTTCAGCGACAAAAATGTGCGGAGAGGCCGCCAAATGCTGACAGCGGGATCGGGGGCAGCAGTGTCGCGGGAAGCACGCGGACAATGGGTCAGGGGCGGGATCGGGAGGCGGTGGCAGCACGGGAGTCGGCTAGAGGAAGTGCCAAAGCAGAAGGGGGGCTAGTAGCGGGGTCTGGCCGGCGGGGCGGACAGCGGTTAGCCAGCAGGGCCGGCCGGAAGATCCGCGAACAGCAGGCCCGGCCGGTCGGGAGGGTCTGACCTCGGAAAGGCCACGTCGGTCGGGGGCGGTCAGATCCGGCCGACCAGAGGGCTCGGGGCCGGCGGATCCGGGGGTACGGCCGAGGGAACGGGGATCCAAGGTTGTGCCGGCCACGGGAGTTCGAGGGGGCGCTCGGGCTATGGATGTCGGCCGCGGGGCCGACAGGCGGCCGGCTGGCGGTACGAGGCGCGGGTCGGCCACGGTCCACGAGGAGGCGGCTCGGGGTCGTCGGAGTGCGGCCTCGGGAGGCGGGCACGCGGGCGGAGGCGCCGGGGAGCTGCGCTGGAGCGGGACACGGCGGGTCACCGGGAAGCGGGCCGAGCGGGGCGGTTGTCGGAGGGCATGCGGACGGCGGATGACGACCGGGGCTCGACGCGGCTAGGGCACGAGAATTGGGGAAAAGGAATGAGAGGAGAGAGTAAGTGTTGTAGTTTTTTTTGGAGTGGTGGGAGGAGGAGTGGGAAAATATATGGAGTGCTTGTTGAAGAATAAGAGGTAGGAGAGGAAGGTTTATGTGGAGGAGAGGGTGCTGTGGAGTATAGTAGGGAAAAACGTGGGTAGCCGAGAAAAAGTCGTGCGGAGCAAATAATGGGGTGAGCTAGTAAAAGGGGTAGGAAATTATTATTTTATTATTTATTTATTGCTCCTTATTAATCCAACCACATGAATAAACATATATAAAAATATAATTTCAGATTTTAATGGGAAAACCAAGGGTGGGTTCGAAAACGGGGTCTGTTCGAGTTCGGGGTCGGTGTCCGGACTTGGGGTTGGACTCCGGGCACGGGATCGGGGATAGGGCCACAAACAAAATCCAATAATTTTTTAAATTTTTCCTAATCGACTAATAATAATAATAATAATAATAATAAAATAATAATAATAATACTAAAACCGGTAATCCAGGACTATGGACAAAACAAATTCGGACAATATCCCAAAAATGGAATAATTCCAATTTATCCAAAATTTTCAAAAAAGCAGGTTGCGGGTTTTACAGAATGGGTCCCTCCTTCCTGCAGGAGGTGCATGTCATGTCCCGATTCCGAAGAATTGATAGTCGTCCCCCGGGCGTGATGTCGTGTGAACCAGGTTGCGATCGCACAAGGCATAGTCATAAGGTAATCTGAAACACATCTAAGAGAGAGAGAGAGAGCGTAGACAATTTGAACAACACATTGAGACAGAGATACTTTGTATTTTATTGATAATAGATATCATTTACAGGCTCTATTACAATTGTGCCGTACGGGCTTTACAACATGACTCGATTACAAAAGGAGTGCCGATGAGATAGCCGTTCCATACATATATCCCTCATTTACAACAAAGTATTCTAGCCACCTGGATGTGAGAGGTGCTGAGACATGTTTCTTGGACTGTTGCAGAGAGTCTTCAAAACTTGAGTAGCGGGGGTCTTCGAGACGTGGTCGAAGCTTCAAAACACGAACGTCACCCTGGTCAGTTGGCACGTTCTTCTTGATTCCTAGCACCTGTGAAGAGCGAGGGTCAGTACGATCACATGTACTGTCGAGTGGCTAATTAAAGCCAAGCTCTGCATTTGGTTCAAGCAGTTTTATAAAACATGTTAGCTATTTGGTGATCTTTCTAATTATCATGATCGATTTGCATATTAACATATTTTGATGCTGTAACACCCAGTTTTCCAAATGAGGGTATTTGGTCATTTTTAAAATTTAGAATTTAAATTGAATTATTATTATTATTTATAATTATTGTGATTTTTGAGTGATTTTTAGAATATTTGGTTGGTGTTTTAGATACTTTGACTTAAGTTGACCTTGTAGACTAACCTAGTGGCTAACCTAGGTCTTGACTAAGAGATTAGGATTTGAGAACCTAGGTTGACTTAAGTTCATGAGGATGAACTCATTGGGATTAATTTGGTGAAATTAGGAATTAGTTTAGTCTAAGAATGGCTTGTGAAGTCACAAGTCATAATCATGACTTAAACCAATTAGGACTCAACCAACTAGCCAAAACCTAGCCCTAGGGCCCTATGGCCAGCCACATGACAGCCCCCCCTTCCATAATACTCTCCTAGGGATTAGGGCTAGCCTCTCTCTTAGGGTTTATCAAGTTTTTAGAAAGAGGTAAGTTCCATCTTCATAAATTCCTATTAAATTCATTTCAAGTCCTTTTTCCTTCAAACAAATTCCAATAGGCTCTAAATATTGTGCTTGCTATTGGAAATAAGTTTTGACAGGAAGCAAACAATTTGGAGAGCTTTTGGTGGTTTGAGAGATCCTTCTCTTTGAAGCTTTTTGGGGGTTTGAACACTATAGGTATAATCCTATTTAATGCCTTTAAATTCTGTCAAAAATCATTTTAGGAATGCCCTAACCCTAGCCTAACTATAGGAATAGGGTTCCCAAGTTTTCGTGTCGTTTCGTGTCCATTCTGGACACATATCAGTGTGTATCACTGAGTGTTTGATGAAATGCCCCAATGGGCATTTCGTGTGAGATTTTGAAATCCATTTGAATAGGAAGCTAGCCCTAGGTGTCATCTAGGGATTCCTTGTGTCGTGTGTTATTCGTGTCGTGTCGAGTCGTGGGGAACACGGGACACGCGAGTGCGGGTGCGAGCGCGCGGGCACAGTGCGTGCCCTGCTGCTCGGGGGCTACTGCGCGCTCGTTTCTCCACGTGGACACGAGAAATTTGGTATAGGGATAGGGGCACTGACTGACACGAGGCTCGTAAAGTTTTACGAGTCCTCGTGTCGTGTCGGACACGTTATTTCGTGTGTACTGGGCAGCTGTGTGTGCGTGCGTGTGCTGTGTGTATTTCCTGTTGTTTAATCGATTTTAAATATTTCTAAACTAGGTTTTAATGATTGAATGAATCCTAAATGAGATGTTTAATCCCTGTTATACTATGTTACATAATTGTTTAGGATTTAGTTTGTGTTTGGCTCGAATTTTGGGTCGAACAATACAAAGTCTGATACACTGTCTGATACCTAGTTCCAGTAGAATTCAGACCATTTTAATTCCCTGTGTAAGGTTATGTTTTCACTAATTAGGATCCCTACATGTTACAATTTATATTAACTAAGTTATTTCTTTCAATTTTAGGCTTTTTGTTATGTATTGAGTTTTTTTGATTATGGTTAGAGTTCATTTCGAAATTGTTAAAACCTGTGATTAGTTTCAAATACTGAGAATAGGATTTACATTGTGAGTTCATATGCTATTAAATTGATTTCCTTTCATTTTTTTCACTGTTAGTTACATGTTAGTAAAGCCTAATATGTGTACCTACATGATATCTAATTGTATGAGGAATTTGGGTCGAGTTTCATGAGATTTAAGGCAAAAATCTGAGATTTTTAGAGAAGGACTGGACTGAGTTATTGTAACTATTTTGTGACTCTTGGTGAACTGATAACTGTGTTCCCTAATGTATTTTAACCTGGACAATTGTTGGACATCATGATGAATTGTTTCTTGAACTAAATTTGGGGTTTGTTGATGTGTTTGAGTTCAATCACTGATATTTAAATGAGGGGACTGAACTGGGTTATGTCTAAATTGTTTGAACTGTTGGGAGTTCGAACCTGAGATAGGTTTAGTTTCCAGTTTTTTTTATGTAACTTGAGAACACTTTTGCCTGAAATTGAATGAGGAAGTTATGTTCATTCCTAATAAATGTTAGTTTACCTATGTTAAACCATTAGTCTTCTAAGCTATTGTTAAATCCTTTCATTTGGTTATTACCTGAGATTCCTTGTTGTTAGCCTGTGATTCAAATTGTTGGTTGTCTTTTTCCTTTGGTTTGACTGATAATGATATTGTTAACTGAGATTTATGTGGTTCACTGTGAACCTGAGATTAGTCATAAAACCTAAATGGAATGAACACAAAACCTGAGATTGGTTACTCCAGTTAATACAAACCTGAGAATGGTCTTTTGAACTATAGTGGCTTAAATGACTGTTATGTTTCACTTGAAGTGATTTCTTTCTTTTATATTAACTGTAAACTGAATTCTCTTCATTTATGCAATGTGGTTCCTACAAAAACCTGAGATGGGATGTTCCTGTCATTCAAAATCTGAATTTACATCATATAGGACTGTCCTTTATATGGTTTTTGTGAAAGAGAGTTTGAACTGATTTGGATTTAATGTGAAACCTGGAATTGGATATTCTTCAAAACCTGAGAAGTCTTTACTTAATAACTGTTTTCTTCTTCCTCAAAAACCTAGGAATAGCATAGACCCTATTATTTAGACTGTTAACTGTTTGGAATGGTGTTCCAGTTTGTTCTATCCTGAGAATACATTTTATTTGGGACTGTTGGGATGGGGTTCTAGTTCAATGTTTCCTCCTATCACAGTTTCATTACACCACTTTTCACTCACAGATTTTAGCCCTCACATCCACTCACACACATGTCCTCTCTAGCTTGACAACACCCTCTTGTTATGGTACACATACACTAGAGGTTTTTCCCTCTCTTTCCATATGTTTATGTATTCACATTTTGAGTTGTTATATATATTTCCTTATATATGATTGTGTATATATTTTAGATATATATAGTGTATGGGATACCATGATATAGTGTATGGTATATATGTGTAATGTTGTGATATGGGTCATAGACTATGGAATGTCATAGGGCTAATGTAGTGTAGATAATAATGTTGTGTTATGATGTTATAGAGTATGGGATAGATGTTTCCTAATAGGCTTTTAGCCATAGTATAACCTAGAGTAGACTTGTTAGAACCTAGAATGGTTTGGTGAGACCTAGAATTGACAATTGACTAGGTTTGACCTTAAGGTGACCAGAGAGTTGACCAGAGTTGAACAAGAGTTGACTTTGGCCTAGATTGACCTAGATTCATGTAGAACGCATTGTAGTGCATATTATTTACCATTCTGGACTTGTTGTGACTTGTGCTGTTCTAATAGGAGCCAGACACCACTTTCGGACAGTATTTTCATCTCGGACTTTCAGTTAGCAGGCGAGTACATTCTCTGATCATTTCATATCTTGTTTAGGATTATATTCCTGATTTAGATTACTTTATGATGCTGACACGTTGGAAACACGGATTAGTACTATATGGATCTGGTTGTGCGATGTTATCCCTTAGCGGATACATCGGGTATTCGTTCGTGTACTTTATCGGGATATCGTGTAATCTTGTATTTGTTACATTCATGTACGAAACGTGTGAATCGTGTATAATCATGTTTTCATGACCTTCGTGTACAATAACATAACGTAGCTGGATCCTTGTGTATTGATTGGGGCGGGGGAGTAGAAGTGGTTATGTATTCAATCCAGTAGATTACTCGTGTACAAACCTCTGTAGATTACTCGTATAACATCGTGCGTCTACATAACCATCTTGTGCTCTGAATCACTAGCACTGTTAGTTCTCTATATATTAGCTATTTACTTACAGTCTCTCTCTTTTATCATGTTATTCTTCAGATCCTGTATCTTACTCTCTAGCATGTTTATATTTCCTAACCGGTTATGATTTTGTTGAGATGTACTGTACTCGCTTCCGTCCTGACTGGACCTGTTAAAAATTTACGTGAATGATGAGGCTCTGGTGTCTATCCCTCTTGGTGCAGCATTAGACATCACTAGTGACTTGGACCTGCTGGCAGTTGATGTTACTTCCATTAGTTTAGGATTGCCTTACTATTTGGGATTACTGTTTTAGACTTGAGATATTCTGAGATGTATTTATTTTAGTCACTTAGCTTTCTGGATTTGTATCTTGGTGATTACATTCCTGGTTGTTATTATCTTTATCTTTCTATCTCATTCTGTTCTATCCTAGATGTGGTTGAGTTATATTGTGTTATGTCACCCCCATTCGGGGAGTATAACTGTATATTACCCTTATCTGTTAGATGTTATGACCTAGGACAGCGTTCTACCGCCGATACTGCGCGTAGGCTGGACGTACCCACGTCACGTGCCCTTATTCTAGGGTGCGGGTCTGACACGTTTTTAGTGGTGGCCCATGCAGGTCGAGTTTATGTAGTGGTATTCGAACTAGAGTATCACTACAGCCTGCAGTAGGATTAGGATATTTTTAAGGGTACTCAATCACAGTTAGGATTCCTTGAAAGATTCCTGGGACGCTTGAGAATCTTATTTAAACTTCAGTTTGAAATCCTTCCCCTTGTTTGTTCGCTCTCACTCCTTGATTATTGAATTTGATTTGATGAATCGTTGTTGATTTTGATTTTTCTATCGAGATAAATTTTATAGCCTGAGTTACGATACTTTCTGATAACATATATTGACGGGAATACAGGGATGGTAAAACGTCTATATGATTATGGAACCTGTAGTTTATCGCAGCCATTTGCTGGCGTGGCGGAAACATGGAGACCTGGCTTCGATGTACGTATCTTGGTTATGAGATTTGGAATTTCTCGCAGCTATACTAGTCGGCATAGCGAGATTTCCAGACGACATGATTGTAGAGGTGCATACCCTAGTTATGGAATCTATCGTTATTCACAGCCTTGCTTACTGGCATGGCGAGGACTTGGTAACATGATTTTGGACAGACGCATATGATTATCAGATTGTATCTTGAGAAGGTTTTAAACATATCATCTCTATCGTACCATTCTGTTGTATAAATTGTACCCCCATCATCAAATAACTTAGGAGTAGGAGTATGAGTAGGAGTAGCCTAGCTGTTACTATAACCTTGTGTAACTTCTTGCAATAAATTCTTCCTAATACAATGAATTGGTGTTTCTGCTAGACCTTAACTTAGATTGATGTTGTAACTCTGGTTTCAAAATAGTTCTTCTTTAAACAGATAGGCAGAACAGATTTTATCATTATTTTCTTCTTGCCATTGATTCTGGTATTACCCTAATATATATAGTGGACATAGATACTTGCCTGACACGTATGCATACTACACTTGTTTACCAACCCATCTAAATGCATGTTAATATGATTAATGTTAAGTTCTCAAAATCCTAGTATTCCAATATAGTGCAGTATCAGTGACTAGTTCTATGTTTCTCCATATTAAATTCGTAATTTAAATTTAAATTTCGTTATTAGTTTGCTTACATCACTACACATATATGTTATATACAGGGCTTTATTTCAAAAATTTTGGTTGAGTTTTGTTTGAATTGTCAAATCTGAGACTGTGTACATAGTAAACCCTTAACCTTGGATTCTAAAGTTTAGTTCAAATTGCAGTTTTAAATTGTAATGTTTTGAGCCGTATACATGGTTGTGTGCAGGTAATAATGTTAGTTCATACTCTTACATGTTAGGTTGTGGTTGTGGTAAACATTGAGTTGGTTTTGATGTTCGAATTCTCCAAAATTTTGAAAACTGAATTCATGTTGACATTTTTACACTGCTTCAATATGTGTAGTTCAATTTCAGATCTAATATGTAATGATGAGCTAAACTGAATGATTGAACCCCTTTATTTCAAGTTTTAACCCATGTACACTTAACACTCTACACTAATGTTCACAACTGCCATGAAAACCTAACCCTTCATCTCTATGTTATGTTCATGTAGCCATATAGATATACATATATACACGGTTAGCCATACATGCTAGGAGTAATAGCTTGTGCCTTGTAGATTGCTTAACTAATATGCCATGAATAGTGTAACTTGATAGCTATAGTTGAGACCCAAATCCTCCTATAACACCTTCATGTATATGCCACAAACCACATGACCCTTGCTTAATGTTAGCTTTCCTCTAACACTCTCTCTTCTATATATATTAGATTGTGATTGAATTCAATGCTATTGACTTTCGTTCCTTAAACTTTTGGTTTTGATTTTTCTTAAATAGTACCCTTTATAGATGATTGGTAGTTGTCTTATTTTATTTTCTTGATAAATACCAGTTTTACAGATAGGATGGTAGACTGCTGTACAGCCTTAATGATTGTTGTGTTTTGTCCTTTCCAGTATGGCACCCATGACCCGAGCCTGTCGCCTGAGAGCAGCTGCAGCTACTGACAGTGTGCTTCCACCTCCTATTGCTCAGGAGGTAGTGACCCCTCAGGCTGACCCAAGGGTAGTGGCACCTTCCGCCATCGAGGAGGTGTCAGCATCCTTACCAGAGAGTTTTCCACCACCTGTTACTCAGGAGAGAGTGGCAGTCTCATCTGAGACCAAGAGTCATTCCCCGTCTCCTCCTCTGCCTCCAGGAGCAGTACCCCATACCATACCCTCGGCAAGTTTGTTTCCTGACGGAGCTCAGATATCCAAACTTCTCCGGGATGTGTTGGAGACATAGAGAGTTCAGACTGAGATCCGGAAGGAGCAGGGTCGTGGGATCCAACTGCTGTGGGATTTGGTACATTCAGGAGGGGAGCCTAGTTCTAAGAGGCCGAGGAGCAGTGTATGCCCAAAGCCCCATGAGCACCCAGACTATCAGCCTAGACCAGGTAACCCAGTCCAGACTTCTGTTGAGCAGAGGCCAGCTGAGAAGGTGCCTACATGCACCTTCTGTAAAAAGCCTGGACATGTGTGGGGCATCTGTAGGAAGAGAAGAGGAGTGTGCCTGTTGTGTGGGTCAGCTGCACACAGGCTGCGAGACTGTCCTGCTGCACTTATCCCAGCCAGGACTCCGCCTTCGGGAGGGAGTCCCAGCCATCAGACCTAGTTGGAGGTGAGTCCTTGACCTATAGCTTAGCCAGTCTTGAAAATTGATACTCTCTACCATATTGTTGTATGTTTTGATACCTTGTGATTGCCTAGTACTGTAGCATGTTGGTGTAACTAGATGAGACCCCAAACTGATATTACATGCCATGACCCCATAGGTTACTTTTTTCCAACTGGATGATTTAAATAGGTTTCTGAGACTTTGTTTGTGGGGGTTTGACCTAGGAGGGGTACGATCATTTTAATTTTAAGGACGAAATTTTTCTAAGGTGGGTAGGATTGTAACACCCAGTTTTCCAAATAAGGGTATTTTGGTCATTTTTAAAATTTTAGAATTTAAATTGAATTATTATTATTATTTATAATTATTGTGATTTTTGAGTGATTTTTAGAATATTTATTTTTGGTGTTTTAGAGACTTTGACTTAAGTTGACCTTGTAGACTAACCTAGTGGCTAACCTAGGTCTTGACTAAGAGATTAGGATTTGAGAACCTAGGTTGACTTAAGTTCATGAGGATGAACTCATTGGGATTAATTTGGTGAAATTAGGAATTAGTTTAGTCTAAGAATGGCTTGTGAAGTCACAAGTCATAATCATGACTTAAACCAATTAGGTCTCAACCAACTAGCCAAAACCTAGCCCTAGGGCCCTATGGCCAGCCACATGACAGCCCCCCCTTCTATAAATACTCTCCTAGGGATTAGGGCTAGCCTCTCTCTTAGGGTTTATCAAGTTTTTAGAAAGAGGTAAGTTCCATCTTCATAAATTCCTATTAAATTCATTTCAAGTCCTTTTTCCTTCAAACAAATTCCAATAGGCTCTAAATATTGTGTTCTTGCTGTTGGAAATAAGTTTTGACAGGGAGCAAACAATTTGGAGAGCTTTTGGTGGTTTGAGAGATCCTTCTCTTTGGAGCTTTTTGGGGGTTTGAACACCTATAGATATAATCCTATTTAATGCCTTTAAATTCTGTCAAAAATCATTTTAGGAATGCTCTAACCCTAGCCTAACTATAGGAATAGGGTTTCCCAAGTTTTCGTGTCGTTTCGTGTCCATTCTGGACACGTATCAGTGTGTATCACTGAGTGTTTGATGAAATGCCCCAATAGGCATTTCGTGTGAGATTTTGAAATCCATTTGAATAGGAAGCTAGCCCTAGGTGTCGTCTAGGGATTTCTTGTGTCGTGTGCTATTATTCGTGTCGTGGGGAACACGGGACACGCGAGTGCGGGTGCGAACGCGCGGGCACAGTGCGTGCCCTGCTGCTCGGGGGCTACTGTGCGCTCGTTTCTCCACGTGGACACGAGAAATTTGGTATAGGGATAGGGGCACTGATTGACACGAGGCTCGCAAAGTTTCACGAGTCCTCGTGTCGTGTCGGACACGTTATTTCGTGTGCACTGGGCAGCTGTGTGTGCGTGCGTGTGCTGTGTGTATTTCCTGTTGTTTAATCGATTTTAAATATTTCTAAACTAGGTTTTAATGATTGAATGAATCCTAAATGAGATGTTTAATCCCTGTTATACTATGTTACATAATTGTTTAGGTTTTAGTTTGTGTTTGGCTCGAATTTTGGGTCGAACAATGCAAAGTCTGATACACTGTCTGATATCTAGTTCCAGTAGAATTCAGACCATTTTAATTCCCTGTGTAAGGTTATGTTTTCACTAATTAGGATCCCTACATGTTACAATTTATATTAACTAAGTTATTTCTTTCAATTTTAGGCTTTTGGTTATGTATTGAGTTTTTTTGATTATGGTTAGAGTTCATTTCGAAATTGTTAAAACCTGTGATTAGTTTCAAATCCTGAGAATAGGATTTACATAGTGTGAGTTCATATGCTATTAAATTGATTTCCTTTCATTTTTTTTCACTGTTAGTTACATATTAGTAAAGCCTAATATGTGTACCTACATGATATCTAATTGTATGAGGAATTTGGGTCGAGTTTTATGAGATTTAAGGCAAAAATCTGAGATTTTTAGAGAAGGACTGGACTGAGTTATTGTAACTGTTTTGTGACTCTTGGTGAACTGATAACTGTGTTCCCTAATGTATTTTAACCTGGAAAATTGTTGGACATCATGATGAATTGTTTCTTGAACTAAATTTGGGGTTTGTTGATGTGTTTGAGTTCAATCATTGATATTTAAATGAGGGGACTGAACTGGGTTATGTCTAAATTGTTTGAACTGTTGGGAGTTAGCGAACCTGAGATAGGTTTAGTTTCCAGTTTTTTTTTTATGTAACTTGAGAACACTTTTGCCTGAAATTGAATGAGGAAGTTATGTTCATTCCTAATAAATGTTAGTTTACCTATGTTAGTTAACCATATCAGTCTTCTAAGCTATTGTTAAATCCTTTCATTTGGTTATTACCTGAGATTCCTTGTTGTTAGCCTGTGATTCAAATTGTTGGTTGTCTTTTTCCTTTGGTTTGACTGATAATGATATTGTTAACTGAGATTTATGTGGTTCACTGTGAACCTGAGATTAGTCATAAAACCTGAAATGGAATGAACACAAAACCTGAGATTGGTTACTCCAGTTAATACAAACCTGAGAATGGTTCTTTTGAACTATAGTGGCTTAAATGACTGTTATGTTTCACTTGAAGTGATTTCCTTTCTTTTATATTAACTGTAAACTGAATTCTCTTCATTTATGCAATATGGTTCCTACAAAAACCTGAGATGGGATGTTCCTGTCATTCAAAATCTGAATTTACATCATATAGGACTGTCCTTTATATGGTTTTTGTGAAAGAGAGTTTGAACTGATTTGGATTTAATGTGAAACCTGGAATTGGATATTCTTCAAAACCTGAGAAGTCTTTACTTATATAACTGTTTTCTTCTTCCTCAAAAACCTAGGAATAGCATAGACCCTATTATTTAGACTGTTAACTGTTTGGAATGGTGTTCCAGTTTGTTCTATCCTGAGAATGCATTTTATTTGGGACTGTTGGGATGGGGTTCTAGTTCACTGTTTTCCTCCTATCACAGTTTCATTACACCACTTTTCACTCACAGATTTTAGCCCTCACATCCACTCACACACACATGTCCTCTCTAGCTTGACACACACCCTCTTGTTATGGTACACATACACTAGAGGTTGTTCCCTCTCTTTCCATATGTTTATGTATTCACATTTTGAGTTGTTATATATATTTTCCTTATATATGATTGTGTATATATTTTAGATATATATATAGTGTATGGGATACCATGATATAGTGTATGGTATATATATGTGTAATGTTGTGATATGGGTCATAGACTATGGAATGTCATAGGGCTAATGTAGTGTAAATAATAATGTTGTGTTATGATGTTATAGAGTATGGGATAGATGTTTCCTAATAGGCTTTTAGCCATAGTATAACCTAGAGTAGACTTGTTAGAACCTAGAATGGTTTGGTGAGACCTAGAATTGACAATTGACTAGGTTTGACCTTAAGGTCGACCAGAGTTGACCAGAGTTGACCAAGAGTTGACTTTGGCCTAGATTGACCTAGATTCATGTAGAACGCATTGTAGTGCATATTATTTACCATTCTGGACTTGTTATGACTTGTGCTGTTCTAATAGGAGCCAGACACCACTCCTCGGACAGTATTTTCATCTCGAACTTTCAGTTAGCAGGCGAGTACATTCTCTGATCATTTCATATCTTGTTTAGGATTATATTCCTGCTTTAGATTACTTTACATGATGCTGACACGTTGGAAACACGGATTAGTACTATATGGATCTGGTTGTGCGATGTTATCCCCTTAGCGGATACATCGGATATTCGTGTTCGTGTACTTTATCGGGAACATCGTATACTCCTTGTATTTGTTACATTCGTGTACGAAACGTGTGAATCGTGTATAATCATATTTTCACATGACCTTCGTGTACAATAACATAACGTAGCTGGATCCTTGTGTATTGATTGGGGCGGGGGAGTACAAGTGGTTATGTATTCAATCCAGTAGATTACTCGTGTACAAACCTCTGTAGATTACTCGTGTATAACATCGTGCCGTCTACATAACCATCTTGTGCTCTGAATCACTAGCACTGTTAGTTCTTTATATATTGTAGCTATTTACTTACAGTCTCTCTCTTTTATCATATTATTCTTCAGATCCTGTATCTTACTCTCTAGCATGTTTATATTTCCTAACCGGTTATGATTTTGTTGAGATGTACTGTACTCGCTCCCGTCCTGACTGGACCTGTTGAAAATTTTACAGTAAATGATGAGGCTCTGGTGTCTATCCTTCTTGGTGCAGCATTAGACATCACTAGTGACTTGGACCGGCTGGCAGTTGATGTTACTTCCATTAGTTTAGGATTGCCTTACTATTTTGGGATTACTGTTTTAGACTTGAGATATTCTGAGATGTATTTATTTTAGTCACTTAGCTTTCTGGATTTGTATCTTGGTGATGTTACATTCCTGGTTGTTATCTATCTTTATCTTTCTATCTCATTCCTGTTCTATCCTAGATGTGGTTGAGTTATATTGTGTTATGTCACCCCCATTCGGGGAGTATAACTGTATATTACCCTTATCTGTTAGATGTTATTACCTAGGACAGCGTTCTACCGCCGATACTGCGGCGTAGGCTGGACGTACCCACGTCACGTGCCCTTATTCTAGGGTGCGGGTCGTGACAGATGCAAGCATATAAAATTGTATACATTGAGAAGTTATCATGTTCATCCCGTGTCACGTGCGTCAGTTCAAGCAGTGAAAGGGTGTGAAGGTCACTGGCAATTTCAATCCGTCATGGACTATAATTGTGTTAGACGGCGATCCTTTCGCGGCGGGTAGCGAGCCTGACTCGAAAGTTCCTGAATCACTTGTACCAGTCCTGCTGGCACTAGTTATACTCGTTTCTCTCGGGCTGAATCGGTTCCTTGGCCTAGGCAGCCGTTTGAGGAAACTACCCCTTGTCGACAAGTTGTCCAATGACCATTTTTGCAGATCTTGAAATAATTCTCTCTTTTCTAGAACCTTATATTTTCTTTTTTTTGGTGTGAAACTTACATTTTCTGATTAAATTACTCAAATTGATGCAGTCATTCCGAGTTTTCTTTAGCAAGTGTTTCGTGAAGAATCGTTCCTCAATTTATTGATTCTATACTATGGCGACAAACAATGATTTTGTGTTTCATGATTAATTTTAGAACAGAGGGTCGAGACGAAGGAGGTCAGCCACTCATCTTAGTCTTTGCTTCAGGCGAGGGACTGGTTGGCTGCGCTTAGACATCGCCTATACGACCACCTACAATCGTATAAGCAACTGATTAGAATACTGTGTTATTCAAGGAGTTTGATAAGAATGCGAAGTTCGAAAATGCAAGCCATGAAAACTATCGAAAACATTCACGAAAACCAAAGCCAAAACAATTTGCGGCATAAAAAGCAGAGCAACGGGAGGTCTCTCCCGACTCAGCCGCAGAGCCAATCCTCGAAGCGCAATCCACTGGATATGGGACTTGATTCTGAAGAAGCCTTTCCATAACGAGAAAATGATCTTAATTCAATCGTTCTCGTTCAATCAATTCAACCGATCCTGACCTATCGGTCCCGACTGAATCGGTAGTGATATTGTTCCTTTCTCGCACACCCCGTGGACAAAAATAGGGCATGATGTAGGGACGGGACACTACACCATAACCAATTAAGAAAAAGTTTCGTTCTCGAAACTTAAGAATAGAACATACCTCTACGAGAACAATGAAGAAAATTTCTCCTTCATCTCCGATTCAAGTTTCCAGGTCGACTCCTCGATCGAATGATTGCACTAGCGTACGTGGACGAGAGGGATCGCTCGATTCTGCAGCAGTTTATCTTTACGTTCTAAGATTTAGACCGGGACTTCAACATATAATAAGTCGGCCTTCAGCTCCAACAGACCAAAATCTACTACATGGCTTGGATCATGCACGTACTTCCATAACTGAGAGACGTGGAAGACATCATGCACACCCGCTAGCGCTGGCGACAATGTAATCTTATAGGCTACTTGGGTGACTCGCTTGAGTATTTTGAACGGCCCAACTAATCTCGGACTCAACTTTCACTTTGCACCAAACCGGGTAACTCCACGCGTAGGCAATACTTTAAGAAATACGTGATCACCTTCTAGAAATTCAAAGGGTCGACGATGGACATCTATATAACTTTTCTGCCAACTCTGCACAGTCTTTAATCTTTCCCGAATGAGCTTGATCTCTCCATGGTCTGTTCTACAAGCTCCGGGCAAGAATCTGTCGTTCCTCGACTTCACCCTAACAAATGGATGATTTGTACTTTCGGTCGTACAAGACTTCGTACAGTGCCATTTGGATGTTGGACTGATAGCTATTATTATATGCAAATTCGGCCAACGGTAGATGAACGTCCCAACTCGACTTGAAGTCAATTGTGCAGCATCGTAACATGTCTTCGAGAATCTAATTCATACGCTCCGTTTGGCCGTCGGTCTGGGGATGGTAAGCTGAGCTGAACTTCAATTTGGTACCTAGAGCCGACTGAAGGCTACTCCAGAAGCGCGATAGAAATCGTGCATCCCGATCAGAGACGATGGATACAGGGACTCCGTGTCACGAACCGCACCCAGTGTAGGACACGAGAAGTGGGTACGTCCAGCCTCCGCCGCAGTGTCGGCGGTAGAACGCTGTTCTAGGTCACAATAAAACTAAATACAATGTGATATACTTTTCGTACGGAGGACAATCACAGCAGGATACAACTCAATCACCAAAACTAGAAGTAGCACAATAAGATAACTATGAATCCACAAGAGAAGTACAAAAGAGAGAAATAAATCTCGGTGTTATCAACACCAACTGAAACAAGCATAAAATAAATACAACTCAAGACAACTGAAAACAAAATAAGAAAAACTCTAGCCATCTACTCCAACCTCTATAGTGTCTTCTCTAGGCTAGCAGGTAACCTCCAAGCTATCTGTAAAATTTATCAACAGGTCTAGTCAGGACGGGAGCGAGCACAATACATCTCACGCGGTTCATATCATGACAGGAATATAAAACATGCAATAGAGTAAGATACATGAATTGCTGAAAGAAAGGACATGAAATAAAGAGATGACTGTAATGGAAATATCTACTATAAGTAAAGAACTATCAGTGAACTAGTGATTTAGAGTACAAGATAGACATGTAAACGACTTGATAATAAACATAAGAGTTTGTACATGGCTATACTACTTTGAAAATATTCACATGACTATTTCTACTCCCCCATCCCCAATCAATACACAAGGATCCGTTCAAGTTATGTTATTGTACATGATATCACATGGGGGGCCATAAATGGGTGCATATAAATATAAACATGGGGGCTCCGTGAACATGAGAGTACATGAATCATGAGAGTGCACATGAATGGTGAAAGCACAGGAATACATAATAAAAGTGAAACACACATGACATGATGTATTCGATGCTCCCGAGGGGGACAATATCGTATGAAAAGATCCATATAGTACTAATCCATGTTACCATCGTGACATCATCAAGTAAAGTAATCTAGAGCAAGAATATAAGTCCTACCAAGTATAAAACGGTCAGAGAATGTACTCGCCTGATACCCTGAACAACTGATATAAAAAGATGGCCAACTGGAGTCACAGAGTCCTAGTTAGAGCAACACAGGTTATAAAGAGTTTAATTTATATGGTAATTGAAATTATAATACAATCTACATGAGTCTAAGTCAATCTAGGTCAAAGTCAAGTCTTAGTCAACTCTGGACAACTATAAAATCAAACTAGGTCAACTCTAGTCAACTGTGGTCAAACTAGCTAGGGTTGGGTCAACAATGGTCAACTAGTCTAGGTTAGTCAATTCTAGGTCTAAACAAACTAAGTCTATGCAAATCAAGTATCCAAGATTGCTACTAACTCATAGCCTAAGTCACTTGCTAAACCAAGCACAAAACTAAACCATAAGCTAACAAGGCACACAAACTTAGTCATATAATGTATATATATTATTCACATTCACATATTCATATACATAGATATATATTGGAAAGCTATATATATAGGCACATACATATATATATATATATATATATATATATATATATATATATATATATATATATATATATATATATATATATATATATATATATATATATATATATTTATATATTATTTTATATATATATATTTTTTTATTTTATATATATATATATAAGGAGAGGTAAAAGAGTAAGTGAATGTGTGTGTGTGTGTGTGTGTGTTTGGCATGTGTGTGAAAGGATATGTGTTAATGTTCTCAGATTTAGTGATAGGTAGGTGTATGTGATATGGAATACATGGTATAAAAGGGTGTATGAATGCATGTGTGTAAAAGGTTATAGGTTAACTCAATTTATAGAAATGCATACATACATACTTATATTGCATACATGCATACATACATATCATGTATACATACATACATTGCATACATGCCTACACACATATCATATATGCATACTTGCTTTCATTCATGCACCTATACATACATATATAGATGCATACATACATATCATGTATACATATATACATTGCATACATGCCTACAAACATATCATATATGCATATATATTATATTACATTTATTCCTGCATACATGCATACATATAATATATGCATACAAACTCATATATTTAACTCAAAATATATGTGAATACATATATTACATTACCTTAACACATATATATATCATTCATTCATATCCCATATACATGAATACTTCAGTTCAGGCATTATATCCATTCACATATCATTAAGTTGCATACATATACTTATTTTTATTACATACATGTCATTCATGCATATTACATACTTACATGTATCTATACATTATATACATTGTATACAATATGTAAAAATAGAAGAGGGAAAAAAGAGTAAAACTGAAATGGAAAGGGAAGGGAAGGAAAAATATAAGGAAAAGGGAAACCAGTGGACATATACATGCTTGCATCATATATTCTATATTACCATACATGCTATCATTATATATTGCATTACATTATGTATACATTATGCATTCATATCTATCATTACATGTATACCTTGCATTTATATCTAGCATTCATTATATACTTTCATGCATACATTGTATATCATTCTTTCATTCATGCATTTATGCATTGCTTACATACATTACATTGATTGCATTCCTACATGCTTGCATTCAACCATATATATACATTAATGTAAAGAGGATACATATCATATATATATCATTTCATTCATCTAACATATCATGCATTACATACTCTACATTCATTTAATATCCATACTACATAGGCTCATAGGTTACACAAAATGCCTATGTCGTATAGTGACTCTTCTACTTAAAATCAATACTGTACTAATTGGACCTTCACTAAATTCTAGGATTAAATTATGTCGTAGTCCTTCATGTTAGCTTTCCGAAACTTCAAACGGATCGCATTTTCGTGTCCGAAAGCTCCCGGAATCGCGAAAATACCGAAACACGTTTGTCTTTCGGACAACTGACACTCAAATAGTTTTACAGAAAGTTTCAGAACAAATTTGGCTTATTAATATATATATTTGGAAAGCTAACTTCCATACGGTTCTTTTAAAAAAAACAGAAGATTAATCGGAGTTCTAAGCTAAAAGTTATGACATTTCTAAGTTGCTTTGGTTAATAAAAATGTGGATGAATATTATGACGAATTTGAGTTGTTTTGGACAAAAGAAACACATGTAGGCCAAGATACTTGGATACCAACATAGGTATCCAAATAAAACTCATTCTAACCATCCTAATTAAGATCAATCCACTCTCTAACCATTTTAAAACTGAATTTAAATATCTATTTAAACTATTAGCATACATACATACACATGTGGTGTCCTAATTTGGGATCTATCAAGTAGGACACAAGACACATATCTAAAATCCTCAAGAGAGCTCCAAATGGCCTCAAATTTGAATCTAAATAGAGTGCATGCATGGGGGTGGATCCTATGGATTCAAAACTAACTAATATGCATAGAAAATTAATTTAGAGAGCTGGTTTTACCTATTGGGAGTGGGATCCCAATGATACTCCCAAGGACACGGCTCTGGCACGAAGATCTTCCAAAAAGGACACTCCACCTTGCACTTTGCTCAAAATCTTTGCTAGCACCCTCCCTTGGTAGTATGAGAAAGTTGGATGGAAGTTTTGGTGGAGGGATGTAAGAATTTGGAGATCAAATCAAAGAGGGAAGCTATCTAATTTGGGGAAGAACACTTTGTGAAGAAAAAGAAGCAAAATAGAATGAAATGAAAGGAAGGGAGGCTAACCTAGCTATAGTAGCTTCCATTAAACCCTATTTGGGCCTTAGAGGAAAGCCCAATAAGGCCTCAACTAGTACTCTTGGTTAATTTTAAGTTAGGTTCAAGTTTGGGATCAAAAGGGTTAAATTTAAGCCTCTAACTTAACCAATCTAACAAGTGGAATTAGTTTAAACTCACTGTAACGCCCCAGAACCAGAATACTGGAGAGCAGAGGCGTACATAGCCAGCTACGTATATTGAAGTGTAACCCACCTCTCTATACGGTCACAGCGGTCTAGATACATGAGGGTTTAACTACAAGCCATCAGTCTCCTACGGTCATGAACAAGCCTATAGTCTCAATCTCAAGTAAGCAATAATAGTTACAAGATGTCAGAGCACTAAATATACAATAGTAAGGCGTCCCATATATTACATATTCGGATGATCATGAAGCTAGTCGTACAAAATGTCAAGACTAGCAAGAGTTTTAGTCATACATGATCAACCCTAGGATTTGTCAATCATGTTACAGCCCGTAGGCAGACAGTAATTAAAGGTGCAATCGAGCTAAACACGTGCTCGTCGGCTAAACACCTCAAAAGAATATTTTTACAATAAAGTGGGAGAACAAAAGAAACTCACTCGTTGCCAGGGTTACGTCTGGTGGTCACCATCTTGCTGGAAGGAAGGTAGATCCTCTGGAGCTGCTCCGATATCTGGCCATACAAAACTATCTGGGTCAGACCCCAGAAAAGCAAGTGCCACAAAGGAGGCTTCACTTAGGAACTAAAACCAGCATATAACAATTGAATATTAAAGATAATTACAAACGAAACCGATAATAATAGAGATAACAACAATAAATTGAGTACGAGGAAACCATTCAAGTAGCCAGGTCACAACCCTTAAACCAAATAAGGATCGGGGTTGTAACCCTTCACCTGAATAGAAACTCGTCTCAACTATTTGTTGGTAAAGTAATAAGACAATAAATGAAGAGAGGACACATAACTGTTCCGGGAGCCAGTTACAACCCTTAAACCAAACAAGGACTGGGGTTGTAACCCTTCGCCTGAACAGAACTTGACCCCTGATCATTATTGTTAAGGCAAGCATAAACAATCATGCTATTGTAGTAAGGTAAAACATGACGAGCATGACATGGGGTGCAATAAGACAATAAACAAAAAGAGGACACAGAACCACTCCGGGAGCCAGGTTACAAGCCTTAAACCAAACAAGGACCGAGGTTGTAACCCTTCGCCTAAACAAAACTGGTCCCCTGATTCTTATCGTTAATGCAAGCATAAATAATCAGGACGATATATGGTAAAATAACCATGGGACTATTCAGATAGCCAAGTTACAACCCTTAAACCAAACAAGGACCGGGGTTAACCCTTCATCTGAACAGAACTTGGTATCTCATCATTTATCGATAAATAAAGCACAAGAAATTAGGTCATGCCACAATCTTGTACAGGATCAGGACAAGACTAAACTGTGCTAGACTACATCTAAACAATCACGGCCACGTAATGAGTACAGCTTGATACTTTAACTAACTAGGGTTATCACAAACCTAGTTACTATCAAAATGTAATGCGATTATTCCAACAGCCACAAGTCCTACAGACCATCCAGGTTATCCAGGTCGAATATCCATCCATGGTGGGGGCAACACTTAACAGTGTGCTGGAAATGTGCCCGACTCATTGGCAGGCTACAAGTCCACTTGAGTGCCCAGATAATGGGATTGCCTGTAGCGGGGGAAAATCTCTTCATGACTACTGAATTATTCTAGTTATTAGCCTTAGTCAATTTTCAGTAGGTACCCTTGACCGTGGTATTCAGGGATCCATACCATAGACATGATGCAAGACAATACTGGTTCATTGCACAAACACAATCATCCACGGTGTCCAGGTCATTCATTATAGTCATGTCAGGCTAGCTGTCATATCAGCATATCGAGATATATCATGTCAGTTTACTTGTCAAAAGTGCGCCTCGGCAGGCCACTGTCGTGTTCATGGAACATATCAGAATTTACATGGCATAAACATAAATGTAACATTCCAATATAATAAGAATAGTAATAATAATAATAATAAAAGAGGACAAGGGCTATGGAGAGAGCCATGCGACTAAGAGAAATAAGCTCCTGCGGCTAGGAGAAAGAGCTGGCATATGCGACTGTAAGGATGCGTGCTCATGCGGCTGCAAGGATGCGTGCTCATGCGACTGTGGGAGGGTAAGCTCATGCGGCTAGAAAAAGACGGGCGTATATGCGGCTGCGGGGAAGCAACGCCATGCGGCTGAGAGGGGAAACAGGGGTATGCGGCTCGGAAGAGCAGGCATATACGGCAAGGAGCTTGCAGGCTCATGCGACAAGGATCAATAAGGTCATACGGCTGAGAGTTGACAAGGCCTTATGCGATTGAGAAGGGACGGGTTATATGCGGCAGCGGGGAAACAACTCATGCAGCTGGAGGAAAAATGACTTCATGCGGCAGCAGGATGCGGGAGTTCATGCGACTGGAAGAATGCTAGTCTATGCGGCTTCGGTCGAGCAGAGCCATGCGGCTGGGTCATGCCGAGGCCTTATGCGGCTGCAGGGAAACGAGTTATATACGGCAGCGAACTATTGAGTTCATGCGGCTGGATTGCCATGCGGCCAGGGGATGAATTCATGCGGCTGAAGGGCAGAAGTTCATGCGGCTAAGGCAAGGAGCCCATGGCCTATGCGGCAAAGACTGCCATGCGGCTAAGGAAAACTTGCCGCATGAAAATCTATACGGTCAAGTATTGTGCTTCTTCCCCACTTGTCCGAGAAGAAGTGCCATGAAATCCATGGCTTCAAAGCTTCATAAATCCTTCATCCAAGGTCAGAATCCAGATTTTCATAGGTCAAAATGGGGCAGAATCAAATTCTCTACAACATGGAACCATCAAAACTAGATAATAACAATGTTAAATAGATCAAAACCCAAGAAATCCAAAAATATAATAAACTTAGATCTACACAAATTGAACCATGGAAATTAGAAATGCTAAGTATTAAAGTATGTTAGAATTTCTTGAGGAAGAGAATGGAACAATAAAAACTGAGTTCCTCCATGAAGCAAGCTGCACTTGCCTAGGCTCTCTCTCTGGTAGGTGAAGAGAGTAATGGTGAAGAAGGAGAAGTAAATAAGGAGAGAGAAGGAGTGGGCGACTATAAAGGAGAAGAGTAGGGATAGGTGGGGGTTTGGTCCACATGAAGAAAAACCAATCCAAACCGAACCAAGCCAACCAAGCCGAACCAAGCAAGAGAAA
This sequence comes from Iris pallida, assembly GCA_029216955.1. NCBI lineage: Eukaryota > Viridiplantae > Streptophyta > Magnoliopsida > Asparagales > Iridaceae > Iris > Iris pallida. Next base: position 16,216,832 of record JANAVB010039620.1, read on the forward strand.
TACCAAGATAAACCATGCCAGGAAACATGCAATATACGTATACCAAAATACGTAATACGAACCACGGTCGTTACAACTCTACCCACCTTAAAAGAATTCCGTCCTCGGAATTTAATCAAGATGCTAGAGAAGCAAGGACAAGCTATACTAATCACATGCAAGCTATAACAAGGCAATCAATCAAGCAATCATTCATTCAAACAAAGAATTGAGAGCATAAGGCATAATAAAGACATTATACCTTACGAGTCAAATATGTCGGGATATCGCGATCAGATATCATCCTCACGCTCCCACGTTGACTCACCCAAAGAGTGATGACCCCAAGCAACACGGACTAACTTAATAGTCTTGTTCTTGAGTATCTTCTCTCTCTGGTCCAATATAGACACGGGCCTCTCTTCATACGAAAGGTTGGTACCAACAACCAATTCTGAATGATCCAGGATGTGGCTCGGGTCTGGGATATACCATCGTAGTTGGGATACATGGAATATATCATACACCTCACGTAACGACGGCGGAAGAGCGAGATGATAGAATACATCACCTACTCGCTCCAGAATGTCGAACGGTCCTATATACCTAGGAATAAGCTTTTCCCGTACGCCAAAATGAATGACGCCACGGTTAGACGAAATCCTCAGGAATACGTGGTCGCCGACCGAGAATTCAAGGGGACACCGATGAGAATCGGCCTAATGACGCTGACGATCTTGGGCAACTCGAAGATGATCTCTGACTCGTCTGACCACTTCAACGGTCTGAGCAATCATTTCCAGACCGAGTATCTGCCTCTCTCCAACATCGTCCCATGCTAGCGGAGATCTGCACTTCCTACCATACAGTGCCTCGAATGGTGCCATCTGGATACTGGCCTGGAAACTGTTGTTGTACGAGAACTCCACCAGGTATAGGTGATCTTTCCATGAACCACCGAAGTCGAGTGTACAAGATCTCAACATATCTTCTAAGGTTCGTATAGTACGCTCTGACTGACCATCTGCCTGCGGGTGATAAGCTGGGCTGAACTGGAGGTGAGTTCCCAAACTCTCCTGCAGACTACGCCAAAAGTGCAACGTAAATCTGGAATCTCTATCCGAGGTGATACTGACTGGTACACCGTGATATCTGACGATCTGCCTGAGGTACATCTTCCCTAGCTGAGCCGTCGACTGACTAACTCTGAACGAAAGAAAGTGAGCCACCTTCGTGAGCCTATTTATAATAACCCAAATATCATCTCTACCGGCCGGGGACCTAGGTAATCCAGTTACAAAATCCATGGTTATATGCTCCCACTTCCATTCTGGAATTGGCAAGGGCTGAAGAAGTCCAACTAGCCTCTGATGTTCAGCTTTAACTTGTTGGTAAACCAAACACCGAGAGACAAACCGGACTATCTCCCTCTTCATGTCATTCCACCAAAAGTACTAACGAATATCACGGTACATCTTCGTGCCACCGGTATGAATCGAATACTGAGAAGTGTGAGACTCTGCCATGATCTCCTGTCTGATATCTCCAATGGGTACACAAAGACGCCTCCCATGTCGAAGTGGACCGTCCTTATGGATACATAACTCGGGCCGTTGTCCTGTCTCACACTCTGCTCTGAGTCGCTGAAGCTTGGGATCTGCTGACTGCGCCGTCCGGATCCTCTCGACTAGAGTGGACTGAACTCGTATACTGGCCATCAATGCCACACTGGTAGGAAGGACAACTTCTATTCCCATCTTCTGAAGATCTGCTAACAACTCTGGCTGCACTGTTAGGAAATAACTCCGGCTCTCCTGCTCAATGCGTCTGCAATGACGTTGGCCTTCCCTGAGTGATACTGCAGGTTGACATCATAATCCACAACTATCTCTAGCCATCTCCTCTGACGCATATTAAGATCCTTCTGAGTAAAAAAAATACTTCAGGCTCTTGTGGTCGGTGAAAATCTCCACCCTATCACCATACAAGTAGTGCCTCCATAACTTGAGTGCAAACACTACTGCTGCCAGCTCTAAGTCATGGGTTGGGTAATTTCTCTCATGATCAAGAAGTTGGCGTGACGCATAAGCTATTACCTTCCCATGCTGCATCAGAACACATCCTAAGCCTCTGCCTGAAGCATCACAATACACTGAGAATCCCCCGATTCCATCTGGAAGCGTGAGAATGGGTACCGTCGTCAAGTCTCGCTTCAAATTCTCAAAAGAATCCTGACATTCTGCTGTCCAAGCAAACTGCACATCCTTGCGGGTCAACTGGGTCAATGGCGCTGAAATCCGAGCAAAGTCTGAAATAAATCGCCGGTAGTAGCCGGCCAAGCCAAAAAAACTGTGAACTTCTACAACTGTGCTAGGTACTGGCCATGTCTCAATAGCCACGATCTTCTGGGGGTCCACTTCTACTCCTCCTCTGGTGATGATATGACCCAAGTATGAAATACGATCGAGCCAGAACTCGTATTTACTAAACTTGGCATACAACTGGTGCTCCCTGAGTGTCTGAAGAGCCACACGGAGATGCTGCTCATGCTCCGCCTCACTCTTGATGTAGACCAGGATGTCGTCTATGAATACAATCACAAACTGATCCAAATAAGACATGAAGATACGATTCATGAGGTCCATTAATACGGTCGGCGTATTGGTTGCTCCAAATGACATCACAAGGAACTCCCAATGCCCATATCTAGATCTGAAAGCTGTCTTCGGGATGTCCTGCTCTCTGACTCTGATCTGATGATATCCTAACCGCAAGTCAATCTTCAAGAATACTGCTGCCCCCTTGAGTTGATCAAACAAGTCATCTATCCTCGAAAGAGGGTATCTGTTCTTGATTGTCACTGAGTTCAAGGTACGATAATCAACACATAATCTGGACGTACCATCCTTCTTTTTTACAAGAAGCATCGGGGCTCCCCAAGGCGATCCACTAGCACAAATGAATCCCTTGGTCCTGAGTTCTTCAATCATCTTGTACAATATCTCTAACTCTGATGGTGCCATCCTGTAGACTCTCTCTGACACTGGGGCTGATCCGGGAATCAAGTCGATGGTGAACTCGATCTTCCGCTCTGGCAGCATCTTTGGAAGCTCTTCTGGGAAAACATTCGGGAACTCCTCGACTATCCGAGGTAACGGCCCTGCTGCTACTGCCATCCGCAACACTGGAGGAGAAGGTTCAACTTCGCCTCGGAAAAAAAAAAACTCTGGCTTGCCGGGAATGCTAAAAACAACCCTGCTAATATGGCAGTCTATCTTAGCATACTGGTCTCTCAACCAATCCATCCCTAAGACCACATCATAGTCGACCATCTGGAATTCTATCAACCTAGCGAGAAACTCTCTACCGCTAACTACGATCCGGCACGAGGAAAACACCCTATCTACTCCCGTAAGTCCGTTACCAGTAAGTATATTGAGCCTTACTGATAATGACTGGGGCTCCAGTCCTATCCGTGTCGCAAATCGTACAGACATAAATGAATGCGAGGACCAGAGTCAAATAATACTGAAGCTGGAAAGGTGTTAACGAGAATAGTACCTGCCACCACCTCACCTGGTGCTAATCTTTCTTCTTCCATGGTCAAAGCCAGCACTTGACCATGTCCTCTGGGTGCAGGTCCCCTCTGCTGAAAACCTCTCTACCTACTCTGGATCAGGGCATGGGCTTGGGCATACTTCTACGGTCTCTACTGCTGGAATGCCTGGGCCTGCGTCGGCAAGGGCCTCGGGAACGGGTACTGCTGCTGCTGCTGCTGGACTGGTGCTGGTCCTCTAACTGAAGGACTAGAGAAGGCTGATGAAGATGAACTTCCCCTGTTCGGGCAGTTCCTAACCCTGTGGTCGGGGGCACCACAAATCAAGCACAAACCCTGTGCTCTGCGACACTCTGATACCACATGCCTTGGCTTCCCACAATGTGAACATCCCACTGCGGAAGAGTGCTTCTGCTTCTGCTGCTGAGGGTACGTCGGGGTTGAATTCTGAACCGACGTCACTGAGGCCGCCCGCCTCGGAGCTCCAATGGTCAAAGCCCTAGCTGCCGAGGCTGGTGCTAAAGACTGATTCATCTGGCCATGGGATCGCTTCCGACCCCCGGTCCTATCCACGATCCTCTGGGAGGTATACTCATGCCTCCTGGCTGCTCTTAATACCACATCAAAAGTCTGATGCTCAAACTGCTCCACTGCCAATAATATCTCGAGATGGAGCCCCTGCTGGAACTGCTGGGCTCTATTGAACTCGGTCGCTACCAAGGTGGGAGCAAACCGACTAAGCCTCAAAAACTCGGCCGCATACCCGTCGACCGTCCTGTCCATCTGCTTCAGATTATAGTGAACCTCGTCTGTAGATCGTACCGAGCTACAGCATCGAAATACTTTTGGTCTGGAATCTCTCTATGAATACTGCCCAAGCAATGGGTGCCACTAATCCTCCGGCCTGCGCCGCCCACCAGCTGCGGGCAAGATCCAATAACTGTAGGCGCACTACGGCCACCTTTTCGTCTTCTGGAGTCCTGGATGCTTCAAGAATCACCTCTGTGTCCTGAAGCCAAGCATCTGCGGCAATAGCATCTTCGCTACCATCGAAGAATGGAGGGTTCAAGCGCTTGAAGCTGTTGGCCGCACTGTTACCCTGATGACCTCCTCTGGTCAGAGCATCTGCTACTGCTTGGTGCAAGGCATCTCCTCGCCGATCTTGGGAAGCTAACAATGTCCTGATGAGACCCACCAAGGTGCTATCATTAGGCTCTGCAGGCTGGACGGACTGAACTGGTGGCTCTCCTCCAGTAGGCATGACTCTGGAGGATACTCCTGAATGCTTGGCTTGATCTCCAGGTTGCTGTCGGTCCACGGGAGGTGCTCTGCCTTGCTGATCGGTAGGACCAGAAATAATGTCGCTGAAGAAGACGACATAGGGAACAATAAGAAAGGACCAGGACAGATCAACGATACAAGCATGTGATCAGGTCTAGATTTTAGGGATTAAGAGGATACGAACAGAGATCAAGGGCGAATACTGATTGAGACATCTATTCAGTAAACCCTCACATATCTTGATTTACAAGACCTGCATGGGCCACCACTTAAACCATGTAACGCACTAGAACCAGAATACTGGAGAGCGGGGGCGTACATAGCCAGCTACGTATATTGAAGTACAACCCACCTCTCTATACGGTCACGGCTGTCTAGATACATGAGGGTTTAACTACAAGCCATCAGTCTCCTACGGTCACGAACCAGCCTATAGTCTCAATCTCAAGCAAGCAATAATAGTTACAAGATGTCAGAGCACCAAATATACAATAGTAAGGCATCCCATACATTACATATCGGATGATCATGAAGCTAGTCGTAAAAAATGTCAAGACTAGCAAGAGTTTTAGTCATACATGATCAACACTAGGATTTATCAATTATGTTACAGTCCGTAGGCAGACAGTAATTAAAGGTGCAATCGAGCTAAACACGTGCTCGTCGGCTAAATGCCTCAAAAGAATATTTTTAAAATAAAGTGGGAGAACAAAAGAAACCCACTCGTTGCCAGGGTTACGCCTGGTGGTCACCATCTGGCTGGAAGGAAGGTAGATCCTCTTGAGCTGCTCCGATATCTGGCCACACAAAACCAGCTGGGTCAGACCCCAGAAAAGTAAGTGCCACAAAGGAGGCTTCACTTAGGAACTAAAACCAGCATATAACAATTGAATATTAAAGATAATTATAAACGAAACCGATAATAATAGAGATAACAACAGTAAATTGAGTACGAGGAAACCATTCAAGTAGCCATGTCACAACCCTTAAATCAAACAAGGACCGGGGTTATAACCCTTCACCTGAATAGAAACTCGTCTCAACTACTTGTTGGTAAAGTAATAAGACAATAAACGAAGAGAGGACACAGAACTGTTCCGGGAGCCAGGTTACAACCCTTAAACCAAACAAGGACCGGGGTTGTAACCATTCGCCTGAACAGAACTTGACCCCTGATCATTATTGTTAAGGTAAGCATAAACAATCATGCTATTGTAGTAAGGTAAAACATAACAAGCATGACATGGGGTGCAATAAGATAATAAACGAAAAGAGGACACAGAATTGCTACGGGAGCCAGATTACAACCCTTAAACCAAATAAGACCGAGGTTGTAACCCTTCGCCTGAACAGAACTGGTCCCCTGATCCTTATCGTTAAGGCAAGCATAAATAATCAGGACGATATATGGTAAGATAACCATGGGACTATTCAGAAAGCCAAGTTACAACCCTTAAACCAAACAAGGACCGGGGTTGTAACCCTTCATCTGAACAGAACTTGGTATCTCATCATTTATCGATAAGTAAAGCACAAGAAATCAGGTCATGCCACAATCTTGTACCGGATCAGGACAAGACTAAACTGTGCTAGACTACATCCAAACAATCACGACCACACAATGAGTACGGCTTGATACTTTAACTAACTGGGGTTATCACAGGCCTAGTTACTATCAAAATGCAATGAGATTATTCCAACAGCCACAAGTCCTGCAGACCATCCAGGTTATCCAGGTCGAATATCCATCCATAGTGGAGGCAACACTTGACAGTGTGCTGGAAATGTGCCCTACTCATCGGCATGCTACAAGTCCACTTGAGCGCCCAGATAACGGGATTGCCTGTAGCGGGGGAAAAATCTCTTCATGACTACTGAATTATTCTAGTTATTAGCCTTAGTCAATTTTCAGTAGGTACCCCTGACCGTGGTATTCAGGGATCCATACCCTAGACATGATGCAAGACAGTACTGGTTCATTGCACAAATACAATCATCCACGGTGTCCAGGTCATTCATTATTGTCATGTTAGGCTAGCTGTCATATCAGCATATCGAGATATATCATGTCAGTTTACTTGTCAAGAGTGCGCCTCGACGGGCCACTGTCGTGTTCATAGAACATATCAGAATTTATATGACATAAACATAAATGTAACATTCCAATATAATAGTAATAGTAATAATAATAATAAAATAGGACAAGTGCTATGGAGAGAGCCATGCGTCTAAGAGAAATAAGCTCCTGCGGCTAGGAGAAAGAGCTGGCATATGCGGCTGCAAGGCCGCACGCTCATGCGGCTGCAAGGATGCGCGCTCATGCGGCTGTGGGAGGGTAAGCTCATGCGGCTAGGAAAAGACGGGCGCATATGCGGCTGCGGGTAAGCAACGCCATGCGGCTGAAAATAATTTCATGCGACTGAGAGGGGGAACAGGGGTATGCGGCTCGGAAGAGCGGGCTTATGCGGCAAGGATCATGCAGGCTCATACGACAAGGATCAATAAGGTCATGCAGCCGAGAGTTGCCAAGGCCTTATGCGGCTGAGAAGGGACGGGTTATATACGGCAGCGGGAAAACAACTCATGCGGCTGGGGGAAAAAATGACTTTATGCGGCAGCGGGATGCGGGAGTTCATGCGGCTGGAAGAATACGAGTCTATGCAGCTTCGGTCGAGCAGAGCCATGCGGCTGGGTCATGCCGAGACCTTATGCGGCTACAGGGAAATAAGTTATATGTGGCAGCAGACTATTGAGTTCATGCGGCTGGATTGCCATGCGGCCATTATTGCCATACGGCAGGGGATGAATTCATGCGACTGAAGGACAGAAGTTCATGCGGCTAAGGCAAGGAGCCCATGGCCTATGCGGCAAAGACTGCCATGCGACTAAGGAAAACCTGTCGCATGAAAATCCATGCGGTCAAGTACTGTGCTTCTTTTCCACTTGTTCGAGAAGAAGAGCCATGAAATCCATGGCTTCAAAGCTTCCTAAATCCTTCATCCGAGGTCAGAATTCAGACTTCCATAGGTCAAAATAGGGCAGAATCAAATTTTTTACAACATAGAACCATCAAAACTAGATAATAACAAGGTTAAATAGATCGAAACCCAAGAAATCCCAAAATACAATAAACTTAGATCTACACAAATTGAACCATGGAAATTAGAAATGCTAAGTATTAAAGTGCGTTAGAATCTCGTGAGGAAGAGAACGGAACAATAAAAACTGTGTTCCTCCATGAAGCAAGCTGCACTTGCCTAGGCTCTCTCTCTGGTAGGTGAAGAGAGTAATGGTGAAGAAGGAGAAGTAAATGAAGAGAGAGAAGTAGTGGGCGACTATAAAGGAGAAGAGTGGGGGTAGGTGGGGGTTTGGTCCACATGAAGAAAAACCAATCCAAACCGAACCAAGCCAACCAAGCCGAACTAAGCAAGAGAAATATCGAGATAAACCATGCCAGAAAACATGTAATATACGTATATGTATACCAAAATACGTAATACGAACCACGGTCATTACACTCACTAACTTAATTAGTGGGGTTTGTGGGCCATAACTAACTAATATTGGGATCCCGTCTACAGTCTAAGCTACCCGGGTCACTAACACAAGTCGGAACGAAACGAAACGAAACTCAAATCCGACTAAACAAATTCCGTAAAATCAATATTAAAATATAAAAATTTCCAAAATATTAAAATATGAAAAATGACCAAAATCATAATATATCAATTTAAATATTATTAAAATAATCTAAAATTTACCTATTAATCAAAATCCTAAATAATTTAAAAGTCACAAAATGACCAAAATACCTTTAGCCTAAAAAGTTGTAAATAGTCATTCTAATCACATGGTTAGGTCTCCATGGTCATGGTTAGTCTCTAGGCTCAACAGTTCTAGGGTTCACTAGCTAAAACGTCAAAATTATAATTCACCAATTTTAAATAGTATTAAATTAATTAAAAATTCCCATAAATCATAAATTCTATTATTAAATAATAAACTTTTACAAAAGTTCAAAATTACTTTCATTTTAGAAAAGTGGGTGTTACAAGTCTACCCTCCTTAGAAAATTTCGTCCTCGAAATTAAGATGGTCGTACTTATTCTAGAGTCTCATCCCTAACAATCAAAGTCTCAGAACTTACCTAAATCATACAATTTAAAAGAATGTCATAAAAGGTCATGGCATACGGTGGCAGTTGAAAGTCTCATCTAGGTATACTAGTCATGCTAAACCAAAACGGTCATAGGGTATCAAAATATACAAGCAATCTGGGGTACTAAACTGAAAAAGTTACAGAAACAACAAATCATCAAGGCTGTAAGGCAGTCTACCATCCTATATGAAACTGGTAATTATCAAAAATAAAATAAAGATAACTAGTAATTATCTATAAAGAGGTATTATTCAAAGAAAAATCAAAATCAAAAGTTTAAAGAACGAAAGTCAATAGCATTAAAATCCAATCACAATATATATTAAGAAAATTTAGTCTCGATACGATCTAAGTTGATCAATTTCGGGTAATCAAGATTTGGGCAATATGGAGGACAAGGTCATCGAAGTCTGAGCACGAGCATACAAGGATGGAGATTCAGGTCACAATTAAATTTAATTCAATTGAGTACGACCCAATATATTAATATGATAAGAAAAGATGATCAAAGTCGATTGGTCGTGATTAAGGGAGCTAGGATTCAATGATATTGAAAACTTTTAAAGGGTGATTCAAATATATGGAATAAGTCAAATTTATCCTTTGAAAGGGAAAACAAGAGAAAAGATTTCATAGGAAAGTCAAGTTAATCATCTCTCTCTGATACTATCAAGTTTATCATTTGCCAATCATATTTTTATCTCACAAGTCCCAATATAAAAATCAATCTTTATATGACTACCATTAAAATTACATCCTTCCGTCATAAAGATTTGACCTTGCCATGATCACCATAGGCTAAATTTCTAAGTTCCGAAATATTATTCATGAAGCATACCCTTCTTACTAGGAATCAAAACTGACCACTTAATCATCATAAATCTAAATTCTTCCACCTTGTCCTAAATTGGATCCGAAGCCTCTAAATCAAGTTTTATGTAATCCTTGAACTTATTCAATTTACTATCCTTATATTATTTAAATCTAAACCCACTAGGCCTTACAAAACTTATTCTTCATTATAAATTCAACCTTCATATTTCTTTCAACGTATACCTTCAATATTATTCTCCTAAAATTTAAATTTTTCACAAAATCTCTATATTTTATATATTCAAAATCCTTGTGTTCTTTCTGTTTTTAGCCATTTCTTACAATATCTTATTCAATTTCGTATCATCATTGCATATAGTTAAAATCTCTTCTCTATTAATAAATTCCTAAATTTAACATCATAGCCTTAAAGTGTAACGTCTCAAGAATCAATAACCAAAATTTATCTAAGTTTTTGAAACTAAGTTGACCTCGAATATCCTCATCAGTTATGAAATACATCTATGAATTATTCATACCCAAAATATTTTTCTATGTATGATTGTTCCTAAATTGATAATATAATTCTCTTGATTTCATCCTCAAATTCAGTCGCATCTCTATCCCAAACCAATATCAAGGTCCATCATATTATACCCCTAGCAAGATTATCACAAGATAACAAATCAAGTCTTTTCCGAGTTAGATGATTTATGTTACTTCTTCGACCTTTCAAAGGTGAAAAGATATGGAGATTCAAGGGTTTCAAAGTATGGCTGACAGAATTAGATACGAGACAGGTGATTGATGTAATCAGGACAGTTTTATTTTATATTTTTAAAAATGGTAATACAAGAAATAATGGCAAGAAATAAATAATGATAAAATCTATTCTTCATCAAATGTTAAAAAGAAATGAACCCATTTAAGATAAAATTTGATACCATACACGTCTTCCTGAAATCATGTTGTCAGAATTTCTCTACGCCAGTAAGCTTAGCTGCAATAAACAATAGAGTCCATAACGAAGGTATACATCCTATAGTCATGTTATCTAGAATTCTTACCATGCCACCCGGTATGGCTGCAAGAAAATCTAGATTTCATAATTAGGATAAGTATATTTAAATCAGGCTCTACGTCCTTGTCATGCTAGCAAATATGACTGCGATAAATTCTAAACTCCATAAATAAAGTAGACTTTTACCTTTCTCACTGTCCTTATCAAGTATGTTATCAGGTTATACCTTAATTCCAAAAAGATGTATATATATATATATATATATATATATATATATATATATATATATATATATATATATATATATATATATATATATAAACTCAAATTCAACAACTAACATCAAGATTCAAAATTCACAATAATCCATCAAAAATCAAATTCAATAATAGGAAGTAAGGGTGAATCAAATCAAGGGAAAAATATATTTCAAATCAAAGTTAAAATAAGATTCTCAAGGGTCGTCCCAGAAATCTCTCAAGAAATTCTAACAGTGATTGAGTATCCTCTCATTCTAACACCTATTCCTTATCTCTAATCGCAGGTGCGCAGCAGTGCAACTAATCGTCGTACTACCACGACTTCGCACAAATGCGAATCTCGACCTGTATGGGCCACCACTAAAAACGTGTCACGACCTGCACCCAGTTTAGGGCACGAGAAGTGGGCACGTCCAGCCTACACCGCAGTGTCGACGGTAGAACACTATTTTAGGTCACAATTAAAACTAAATACAATATGATATACTCTCCATACGGAGGACAATCACAACAGGATACAACTCAATAACCAAAACTAGAAGTAGCACGATAAGATAACTATGAATCCACAAGAGAAGTACAAAAGAGAGAAATAAATCTCGGTGTTATCAACACCAACTCAAACAAGCATAAAATAAATACAACTCAAGACAACTGAAAATAAAATAAGAAAAACTCTAGCCATCTACTCCAACCTCTATCGTGTCTCCTCTAGGCTAGCAGGTAACCTCCAAGCTATCTGTAAAATTTATCAACTTGTCCAGTCAGGACGGAAGCGAGCACAATACATCTCACGCAGTTCATATCATGACAGGAATATAAAGCATGCAATAGAGTGAGATACATGAATCGCTGAAAGAAAGGACATAAAATAAAGAGATGACTGTAATGGAAATATCTACTATAAGTAAAGAATTATCAGTGAACTAGTGATTTAGAGTACAAGATAGAAATGTGAACGGCTTGATAATAAATATGAGAGTTTGTACATGGCTACAATACTTTGGAAATATTCACATGACTATTTCTACTCCCCTATCCCCAATCAATACACAAGGATCCGTTCAAGTTATGTTATTGTACATGATATCACATGGGGGCCCATAAATGGGTGCACATAAATATAAACATGGGGGCTCTGTGAACATGAGAGTACATGAATCACGAGAGTGCACATTAAAAGCACAGGAATACTTGATGAAAGTGAAACGCACATGACATGATGTATCCGATGCTCCCGAGGAGAATAACATCGCATAAAAAGATCCATATAATACTAATCCGTGTTACTATCGTGACAACATCAAGTAAAGTAATCTAGAGCAAGAATATAAGTCCTAGCAAGTATGAAACGGTCAGAGAATGTACTCGCCTGATACCCTGAACAGCAGATATGAAAAGATGGCCAATTGGAGTCACAGAGTCCTAGTTAGAGCAACACAGGTTATAAAGAGTTTAATTTATATGGTAATTAAAATTATAATACAATCTACATGAGTCTAAGTCAATCTAGGTCAAAGTCAACTCTTGGTCAACTATAAAGTCAAACTAGGTCAACTCTAGTCAACTGTGGTCAAACTAGCTAGGGTTGGGTCAACAATGGTCAACTAGTCTAGGTTAGTCAATTCTAGGTCTAAACAAACTAAGTCTATGCAAATCAAGTATCCAAGATAGCTACTAACTCATAGCCTAAGTCACTTGCTAAACCATGTACAAAACTAAACCATAAGCTAACAAGGCACACAAACTTAGTCATATAATGTATATATATATATATATATATATATATATATATATATATATATATATATATATATATATATATATATATATATATATATATTATTCACATTCACATATTCATATACATAGATATATATAGGAAAGCTATATATATAGGCACATACATACATATATATATATATATATATATATATATATATATATATATATATATATATAAGGAGAGGTAAAAGAGTAAGTGTGAATGTGTGTGTGTGTGTGTGTGTGTGTGTGTGTGTGTGTGTGTGTGTGTGTGTGTGTGTGTGTGTGTGTGTTTGGCATGTGTGTGAAAGGATATGTGTTAATGTTCTCAGATTTAGTGATAGGTAGGTATATGTGACATGGGATACATGGTGTAAAAGGGTGTATGAATGCATGTGTGTAAAAGGTTATAGGTTAACTCAGTTTATAGAAACACATACATACATACTTATATTGCATACATGCATACATACATATCATGTATACATATATTGCATACATGCCTACACACATATCATATATGTATACTTGCATTCATTCATGCACCTATACATACATACATAGATGCATACATACATATCATGTATACATATATACATACATACATTACATACATGCCTACATACATATCATATATACATACTCTACATTATATTATATTCATTCCTGCATACATGGATACATATAATATATGCATACAAACCCATATATTTAACTCAAAATATATGTGAATACATACATTACATTACCTTAACACATATATATACATATATATATCATTCATTCATATCCTATATACATGCATACTTCAGTTCAGGCATTATATCCATTCACATATCATTAAGTTGCATACATATACTTATTTTTATTACATATATGTTATTCATGCATATTACATACTTACATGTATCTATAGATTATATACATTGTACAACATGTAAAAATAGAAGAGAAAAAAAGGAGAAAACTGAAATAGAAAGGGAAGGGAAGAAAAAAATGTAAGAAAAAGGAAAAACAATGGATATATACATGCTTGTATCATATATTCTACATTACCATACATGCTATCATTATATATTGTATCATATTATGTATACATTATGCATTCATATTTATCATTACATGTATACCTTGCATTCATATCTAGCATTCATTATATGCTTTTATGCATACATTGTATATCATTCTTTCATTCATGCATTTATGCATTGCTTATATAGGTTACACAAAATGCCTATATTGTATAGTCACTCTTCTACTTAAAATCACTACTGTACCAATTGATCTTCACTAAATTCTAGGATTAAATTATGTCATATCCCTTCATGTTAGCTTTCCGAAACTTCAAACGGATCACATTTTCATGTCCGAAAGCTCCCGAAATCGCGAAAACACCGTAACGCATTTGTCTTTCGAACAGCTGACACTCAAATAGTTTTATAGAAAGTTTCAGAATGAATTTGGCTTATTAAAAAATATATTTGAAAATCTAACTTCGATACGGTTCTTTTAAAAAAAAATGAGAGGTTAATCAGAGTTGTAAGCTAAAAGTTATGACATTTCTAAGTTGTTTTGGTTAATAAAAACGTGGATGAATATTATGACAAATTTGAGTTGTTTTAGACAAAAGAAACACATGTAGGCAAGATACTTGGATACCAACATAGGTATCCAAATGAAACTCATTCTAACCATCCTTAAGATCAATCCACTCTCTAACCATTCTAAAACTGAATTTAAATATCTATTTAAACTATTAGCATACATACATACACATGGGGTGTCCTAATTTGGGATCTATCAAGTAGGACACAAGACACATATCTAAAATCCTCAAGAGAGCTCCAATTGGCCTCAAATTTGAATCTAACTGGGGTACATGTATGGGGGTGGATCCTATGGATTCAAAACTAACTAATATGTATAGGAAATCAATTTAGAGGGCCGGTTTTACCTATTGGGAGTGGAATCCCAATGATACTCCCAAGGACACGGCTCCGACACGAAGATCTTCCAAAAAGGACACTCCTTCTTGTACTTTGCTCCAAATCTTTGCTAGCATCCTCCCTTGGTAGTATGAGAAGGTTGGATGGAAGTTTTGGTGGAGGGATGTAAGGATTTGGAGATCAAATCAAAGAGGAAAGCTCTCTAATTTGGGAAAGAATACTTTGTGAAGGAAAAGAGGCAAGATAGAATAAAATGAAAGGAAGGGAGGCTAACCTAGCTATAGTGGCTGCCATTAAACCCAATTTGGGCCATGGGAGAAAGCCCAATAAGGCCTCAACTAGTCTTCTTGGTTAATTTTAAGTTAGGTTCAAGTTTGGGATCAAAAGGGTTAAATTTAAGCCTCTAACTTAACCAATATAACAAGTGGGATTAGTCTAAACTCACTAACTTAATTAGTGGGGTTTGTGGGCCATAACTAACTAATCTTGGGATCTCGTCTACAGTCTAAGCTACCCGGGTCACTAACACAAGTCGAAACGAAACGAAACTCAAATCCGACTAAAAAAATCCGTAAAATCAATATTAAAATATAAAAATTCCTAAAATATTAAATATGAAAATGACCAAAATCACAATACATTAATTTAAATATTATTAATATAATCTAAAATTCACCAATTAATTAAAATTCTAAATAATTTAAAAGTCACAAAATGACCAAAATATCCTTAGCCTAAAAAGTTATAAATAGTCATTCTAATGACATGGTTAGGTCCCCATGGTCATGGTTAGTCTCTAGGCTCAACAGTTCTAGGGTTCACTAGCTAACACATTAAAATTATAATTCACCAATTTTAAATAGTATTAAATTAATTAAAAAATTTCCATAAATTATAAATCCTATTATTAAATAATAAACTTTTACAAAAGTTCAAAATTACCCTCATTTTAGAAAAGTGGGTGTTACACTCCGTACAGCCGTACTATCTCGTCAAAATAAATCCGAGCCAGGCGATCAACGCTCCATGTAACTTTAATAGCAATGAAGTGCGTTGACTTGGTTAGCAGATCGACGATGACCCAGATGGATCATTTCTCCGCGGCGTCTTCGGCAGACCAACAACAAAGTCCATAGTGACATGATCCCATTTTTATTCTGGAATGGCAAGGTTCTGCATCTCCCCGCCCGGTCTTTGATGTTCAACTTTCAAATGCTGACAAGCCATGCATTGCGACACGAAGAAAGTCACATCTCTTTTCATTTCGTGCTACCAGAAGGTCGTACGGAGGTCCTTGTACATCTTAGTGCTGCCTGGATGCAAGGTATATTTCGCATAGTGCGCTTCCGTCAATATCTCCTTTCTAATTTCTGAATCATCCGAAACGCATAGCCTACCCTTCAATTGAAGCACGTCGGTTTCATCTACCGCAAAGTCGGTCGCACTACCCGTTGAAATTTGCTCTCGCACTTTCTTCAGGTATGGATAATCCTTCTGAGCGATCTTGATCTTTTCTCGCAAGCTCGGCTCTACCTGCAACTGCGCCAACTACACATCCCTAAATCGAACCCGAAGGTCGATGCCCATCTATTTTAAGTCATGTAGCAATCTGCGGTCGATGGATAGCGATGCAATATACTTCCGACACAGAGTGTCTGCCACAACATTTCCCTTGCCCGACGTATAGTTAATAGTCTGTAGAAGCATGAAAAAGTGCAGCCATGACAAACGCGCAGGTGATAAGAAGTTGTTGTATACAAACTTCACAAACGCGCAAGTATCCAAAAGCGCAGACAATGATAAAAACAAAGATGATGCATAAAAAGTTCTTTATTAAAATTATATCTACAAAGATCTATTACAGATTCTTCATGATATACATATAAAGACTAAAACACCTAAAGTCTATAAGTGGGCAATCTTCAGAAAGTACGCAGCCCCTCAGACGTGCAGCTCGTCAGAGCAAATCTCTTCTTTGTCAGAGCAAGCCACTTCCTAGCCAGACGCAGAGGAACTCCAATATGGCTAATGAAGCAGCCATTGGCCCGAGCCAGAATGCAGCTCCTGTTCGCCACACTACTGCGGCTCTTGAGCAGGCAGAGCACAACCTGCACTTCAGATTGGCAATCAATCCAAACTCGGAAGCTTGGATCTCGAAGACCTCCAAGATGTTGTGCAGGTTCGAACTTCTATTGCCAAACGCTCAAGAGCATCTCAAAATCCAGTAGAAGTTCTTCTACAAGGACATAGCTTCTTTGAACGAAGAGATCCACAACCAACAGTCGACTTGTGCAAGGCCAACGGCCGTTCGAAACCAAGTCAGGATCGAGCATGACGGAGGGAATGCTAAGAGACGGTGGATGTAACCCTTCAAAAAAGCTTCCCTTTATATAGACTGAGTGCGGTCCAACCCACATGCAACGTGGCCGTCGGTCGAAGACTCCCAAATTAATAGGATGAACCTAGGACTCAGCACAATGAATCTTATTTAATAGGTTCATTTGACTGAATCCTAGGCCACGAACTTCTTGAATTCACCAAATGACGGCGACAATTAAAAGAAGAGGATGATTGACTGATCCGTTAAAAGAGCAGTCATTAAATTGCTCTTATGACTTTGACAAAAACTAGCTCATTCGACTCAGAAGCGCAGCCACTTCAATTCGACTCAGAAGCACAGCCACTTCAGTTCGACTCAGAAGCACAACAGTTGGAAGTCTGATCTGAAGTCGATCACTTTGTTCCTTGGACCATACGATGATGATGAAGATCACTGCTAGAAGATGAACAGTTGGAAGAACTAAGTCACCAGAAAGGTATCGACGCACTTGGGCACTGATGGCGAGGCCAAATGCTTTCCTACTTTGCTTCACTCTGTTCTGGAAGAAAGGTTGAAGAAGAATGCTCCGAAAAAAATCAAAGTCTCTGGGCTCTGATCTCTATGTATTCTCTCATGTCTCTCTGTGCATAATGTTTTTGATGTATAAAATAAGTCTATTTATAGACATGACTCCTTGGGCGTAAAAAGCAACAGATTTGAGTCTTTACGCTGGCAACTGTCATCCACGATAGAAGTTACCCTCTTTATACGTTGACACTTGTCCCATTATATCAACAAAAACAGGAAGCACGTACACACGTTCTTCAATAAGTGTGGCACGAAAGCCACGTGGACAAACCACGTTCTCATGTAGCCAGAAACAATCGGACGTAAAAATGATCCGAAACATATACTGAGCGTAAAGTGGCAAATTGGCGTAAAAATAGCCCAAATAAACTTCCCAGCGTAAAGTGGCTAAAATAGCCTTGGGCATAAAGTAGCTCAAATAGATTTTACACTCACAATAGTCTTGAGCGTAAAAACTCACATAACTATCGTGCGTAAAAAGGAAGTAATTTCATTGAGCGTAAAGTGGCCTGTTTTGCACTAAACGACAATATCGATTTTTGTGTAAATTAAATCTCTTTGAATTCTGTATTTATACGCTGTCAACAAATCATTATGTCAGATGCATTAAATGCATGATCTGACAGTCATTTCCATCGTAAAGTAGCTAGCGTAAAGGGTAGCCAGCGTATAAAGTAGCTAGCGTAAAGGATAGCCAGTGTATAGAGTAGCTAGCGTAAAGCTTAATAACCCTGGCCTGGTTTGAGCGTAGAGCTCTCCTTCTTTGTCTTGATTTATGAGGCACTTTTTTACGCTCCTACAAGACCCCCTTCAAAGTTTTCAAATATTTTTAAAATTTGAAATACTTTGAACAGAAGCGTAAAATTTAGGATTTTGACCAGTCAGCGTAAAATTCGGGATACGCAACAGTCATCCGCGTAAAAGTTGGGATATCCAACAGTCGGCGTAAAATCTGGAATTTGAACCGATTTGAAAATTCCCTATAAATAGGGATCTTCGGGGAGAGAGAGAACTTTACTTCGTTTTCTTGCTATCATAACCCCGATCCTTCTCAAACTCTCTCCTTCCTCTTGCATTCCGTTCAATGGCCCCCAAGAAGTCCGCCGCCGGAAGCAACAAAGGCAAGAAGCTCGCCGTCGATTCTTCATCGATCGATCGCGCACAAACCCCTGTCCTGTCATCAGCTGCATCTCAGCAAAGTCAACCTGTCGTGGCTCCTCAAATGAAGGGTAAAGCACTCCCTTATGGCCGTAAAAATTCATCGAAGGAGAAGAAGAAAAAGACCAAAGATCCTCTGTTTCACGCCCACGTTATACGTGTTAGCGTAGAAATTGAGATAATCAAAATACGCCCACGTTATACGTGTCACCGTAAAATTTGAAATACGCCCACATCTAATGTGCCAGCGTAAATCTCCTAAAAATAAAAAGACTTTGTGTAAAAACAAAGACTTTTTACACTTAGAAAACTTTTTACCTTATACGTAAAATTCAAATCAATTTATGGCATCAAATTAGATTTTCTCTAACTTGATTTTTTTTCTTTTTCTTTTTGCAGTGGACTTGCAAATTCACCCTCTCGCAGAAGTCTTTGGCTCATCAGTTGGCATGGTGGGTTCGAATTATCTGGAGAATCTGTCTCACGTAGCATTTCCTCAATCAAACCCTGATTACCCTATAGAGAGGGCACAATTGATAGCAGCCCAAGGGGATAGAATGCTACTAACTATGATAAATGGAAAATTGTTGACTTCACTAGATGCACATCAATTTGCAAAACCAGCCTTCTTGTTTGGGGATGCAATTGACTGTAAGTCCCAGACACACCCCAAGAAGGAATCTTGGGTGTTCAAATTTGGAGAAAAAGCCATGTATCTTCCGGATATGGACAGAGATGATCCTTTGTCAGCATTCGTCCATGCTACCCACCATCGACAAATACTGTGGAATTTGACTCCCAGCAGTCACGGAAGACCGGGTAGAATTGTTTTCAAGAGGGAGCATACCAATAATATGGGGTATTTTGCTAGTATTCCCAATGGCGGTGTCACTTCTATTTTTGGCCTCATGCCAGGATCTAATCCTAGTGAAGATTCGGGTTTAATATAACCAGTGCAGACCCAGATGTTCGTCAACAAATTCATAAGGGCTGCTGTATTATATCCCCAAACAAACCCCAGGCTGCCGGGATGGTTGACTCCATTCAACCAAAACTGGATCCAGATAAGTATTTGGATGATGAAGAACTTCGAGACAGAGCTGAAAGATATTGGTTTGTATGAAGCGGTAGCTTCCACCAGTCAGGGTATTCCCCCGAACGAAAACCTATTCATGGCCTTAATGGAGATATACATAAGTTCAACTAGAACTTTTGCTACCCCGAAAGGCGAAATGGGCCTTGCTCTTCATGAGATGCAGTTTATCTCGAAGCTCCAATGGGGGAAGCCCCATATGAGGAATACATTCCCTCCAACAGGGAACTTGCTGAAATCAGAGAGACTAACCCTCGGTTGATTTAAGTATATGAAGAATTGATGTGTCACTACATGATTTGTACTACAATGTATGAAAGTACATCTCATTTAGCGTACATCAACAAGTGGACGACTTATCTCTTCTTCCATAAGGATAAGATATCCAAAGATGACAAAGAAAGGTTTCAGGAAAACAAAGCTCCGGCAATCAATATAGATTCGACGATTCCCTCTAACAAAATTCGGGATATGATGATTGCTTATAAATTCCCGAATAAATATCTGTCTACGAAGACTGGAGAATTCCCTGCCGGAACTGAAGCCTTGAGCTTCCTTAGATACGGCAGTCAAAAAATCTCTTGGAGAGCTTTGCTGGCAGGCTTCCTTTCTTTATGGCTGAGAAGATGGGTCGTGCCGAGTACTGGTACTGTTGACAGAATCCACCATAGCGTACTATGGCCAGCAGTACGCTTGGTTTTTAAAGTCAGAATTAATCTGCTATCGGCCATGGTGTGCCGTATAAATGCAGGTTTAAGGACTTTCGGTGAAGAATTAATCAACAATGCTCCTCATCGGAACGTTTTCCCCAGGGTAGAAATGCCCTATACTTATTTAATGGGCTGGCTGTTGCATCACAACTGCAATCTGTTGCCACCAGGCCCGGGAGATAATGAGGAAGTCTTCCTTCAAAAATTTAGCAAAGCTACATGGACTACTACAACTGTGGCTGATACCCGGGCAGTTCTAAACTATTCTTATGGTTGGAACTTCTTCTGTACTCGGCCACAAGTTCCAGCAGATTGCTTTGGCATTCAGTTTGAAGATGAAATCGAAGGAAGAGCTGTATTGCCACCACCAGTCTTCAGATGGCTTCAGTGCATTAGACCCTCTCATCTGATGTATAGAAATGAAGATAATTGTGCGTTTGAACCATATCTACCCAGTAGGTTCGCTCGCTAATTTGGGTACAACCAACTTCATGTTGGTAACCCCTCTACTAATTTCTGTCACTATAGGAAACTACTTGACGGTGCTAGGGGTTGGAGATATTTCAGTACTGCTCGTACTGGTGCCAAATTTAGAGTCTCAACCGCCACCAGTACTACTGAGCTACGTATACTTCATACGTATGATCACGTTTATGCTTCGATTCGTTCTTTTGCCCATGGCTACAATATGAGAGGTAGTCTGAGGTGGCCTAAAGAAGGAAATGTTGAGGAGCCGATCAGGGTACCGACAGATACCCCTGACGACACCGGTATTCCAGATCCATTTCTAGAATTTATCCCTGCAGGAGTTAGGGAGCCGGCTGCAGAACCTATTATCATTGGCAAGGGCCGAAAAAGAAAACAAGGTGCAGCCGTCACGCTTCCAGAGAAAACTCCGGAAAAAAAAGAAGAAAAAAGTCGCTGTCAAAGGGCCTTCAAGACAAAGAGCCACCACTCCAGAAAGCGACACTGAGGCGGATGAACCGCAACATATACCGTCTTTCTCAGTTTATCATGGGAAAAGATCTTCAACTCCCCAAACAACCACCCCAACTGAAACTGTAGGGATGCTATCTCCAGGACGCCTTAGTACTTCACTTCATTTAACCTTACAAAAGGTACGAATGGTTGAAAGGGTCGCTCCAGAGCATATCCCATTAGATGAACCATCTCTTGATTTTGATGATGAAGATTGGAATGGGGATTATGACACATACTTGGAACGTACTACACCTACTCCAGGTAAATATAATTTATACAAAATCCATATAAGACTATGACTTTTGTATATAACTTGTTTTGTTAAATTTTTTTTGTAGGTGTTATCATTCCTCCGAAGGTTATGGCTCCTCCTCCTCTTCCAGAAAATATTTATGAGGAGAATGAAGAATCCGAGGAGGAGGCTTCTTCTCCCGAAGAGGATGATGTTCAAGAAGAAGTATCGCAAGAATTTGAAGTAGGGTTCCGAGGAGAATGTCCTCAATCACTGGAGGTACAACCAGAACCAGAAATACAGGCTCCCTTAGAAGTATCTTCTCCCGTTGAGGGTCAGGAAAAGAAAGAAACTACAGTAGATCTAACTGTAGGTGATGAAAAGGCTACTGAGATAGAAGAACAAACTGCAGAAAGACCAACTGCAGATCAAGAAATAGCTGCTGCCGAAGAAGCAACTAATCTCAATGAAGAGATTGAAGTATTTCCAGAGTTTGAACAGCCAGAAACCCAAGAAAGTGATGAAGGTGTAGTCAAACCTACTGAAACTGGAGATGTCGTGATAGCACCCTCAGCTATTACTACTGATCCAGTAGAAGTTTCGGAGAAGATTATACCTGAATCCGAATCAGCTGCAACTACCATCTTTCCATCCGCAACTATTACCGCCACCGGTACTCCAAAAACGGCTGGAGTGACAAGTGTTAAAGACATAATCTCTAAAGCTTCTAGAGATCAATTGGCTATAGTAGCAGCGACTACATCAACTTTATCTTGATCTGCTACCGGAGCAACCACCTCTGCTCCTAGTCTGAGGAAAAGAGACTTGGTAGAGATTGCTGCGACACCGAGCTCCAATACAGAAATGAACCTCCTAGTTGAGATTCATACTAAAACTTTTTATAAGACCCTGGCAGCTTTAATTGACATGGTGCTGAATAGAGGTCTCACTTATAAAAGCTTAAAAGGGGCGATTGTTTCCACCATTAGGAATGTCGCTATATTTAATGATGTTGAAAGAGCAACTGTTTTAGAAAGAGTGGTAGAAGAACTTGAGCAGCCCATTGGAGAATATTTGAAGCTGACAAGTAAAACTACCGAGAATCTTATTCAAGCTGAGTATGAAGCTTTATCTGCTGAATTCACTGCTCGAGAGATTACTTTCAACGAATCTCTCAAAGAACACAGTAACAAAGTTGCCAGAGAGAAAGCTTTATTGGCGGATGCAAAGCCTCGATTGGAGAGTTATAAAGAAGCCTATGACACTTCAAATACGAAAATTCAGGAACAAAATGATAAAATTCGTGAAGTGGAGGCTGAATTGGCTCGTCTGAAGACTGAAAAGGAGCAATTAATAATAGCTCGTGATCAATATATGATACAGAGCTCAATTTTGGAAGAGCAAGTTTTTGGCGCTGAATCTACTATTAAGCACCTTGATGAAGCCAGAGATAATCTAATAGCTATTTTTGCTAAGTTTTCTCTCATTTCCACTCCAGAAGCCCGAAGACAGATAGCTACTGAAAATGTAATAGGCTCTCGGGAGAGGCGTTTAGTAGAACTCCAGAAATTGCTGAAAGATATATCTGCTCCATCTTAGGCAAATGAAGAATTTTTGTAGCCTTTTATCTTATTCAAGAAATGAATAAAACATTTATTTTGTGATCCTATCATTCGAATTTAAACAATAGGTATAAGATAGAAAATATTTATCAGAGGTGATATGGACATGATAAATCTTCTAAACTCAATAGATTATATCTATCCAGAGGTAATATGAACATGATAGATAGTAAAATCCTTTTTCTGTTTAGAGTATACTATCAGAGGTAATATGGACATAATAGAATGTAACAACTCAAAGAAAAATAGATTAATATCTATTCAGAGGCCAAATGGACATGATAGATAGGAAACACAAGCAGATTTAATATTTATTCAGAGGTCAAAAGAACATGATAAATAACAAATCCAACTTTTTAGTCAACTAATAAGATAAAAGATTAAAATTTCTCTCCAAAGAGACAAATATTCAGCTTAACCAAACATTGGTAGCTGGGGAATAGGAAGACAAATGTCATTTTTTCAAAGTCATGTTGCAATCCACGACTTCATCTGGAATGTCCTCATATAGCTTTGATATTTCAGGTATAGGGTGAGCAGCTAAGAAATCAGCTAATGCTTGACCCTTCACTGATTTTTGAGGTATATAAACCATGTCATAAGGAGTGAGCAACATCGCCCAGGTAGCTAACCTGGAGTTAAGAATACTCGGTTTTCTCATCAATACCCGAATAGGATTCATTCTGGAGATGACATGAATAGTCTGTCCTGTCACATAATGTTTTGTCTTTTGGACAGCAAAAACCAAAGCCAGACATTCCTTTTCTACAGGAGTATACCAGTGTTCTGCTCCGACCATCATTCGGCTAAGATAATAAATCGCTTGTTCATGCCCCATATCACTTTTTTGTGCAAGAAGAGCACCAAGTGAATGATCCAAAGCTCGAACATATAGCAAAAATGGTCTTTCTACCACTGGAGGTACCAGAACAGGTGGATTTGTAAGGTATTGCTTGATATCATTGAAGGCTTTCTGACATGCTTCATCCCAAACAAATGATACACCCTTCTTTAATAGTCGGGAGAAAGGCTGGCATCTCCCAGAGAAATTGGATATAAATCTCCTGATATACGCAATGCGACCTTGGAAGCCATGGAGTTCTTTTAAATTGCATGGAGGACGCATTTCAAGAATTGCTTTAACCTTATCAGGATCAACATGGATATCCTGAGAAGTAATGATAAATCCTAAAAACTTGCCACTGGAAACCCCTAAGAAAGACTTAGTAGGATTCATTTTCAATTGATGCTGACGCATCAATTTAAATACTGTCTTCAAGTCTTAAATGTGATCATCTTTTGATCGACACTTAACAGCAATGTCATCTACATAACATTCAACTGTCTTCCGTAAATGTTCTTGAAAGATGTTGCTCATGGCCCGTTGATACGTGGCACCGGCATTTTTAAGACCAAACGGCATAACCGTATAGCAGTAAACCCCAAGGGGTGTACGAAAAGCAGTATGCTTCTCATTTTCTGGATGCATCTTGATCTGATTGTATCCTGAGAATCCGTCCATAAAAGACATGCGTTCAAAATTGCATGTATTGTCTATCATGACATCAGTAATTGGAAGTAGAAATTTGTCTTTTGGACAAGCTGCATTAAGATCTCAAAAATCTATGCAAACTCGGACTTTTTCGTTCTTCTTCATAACAGGAACAATATTGGCAACCCAGTCTGGGTGTTGTTCTTCACGAACAAAGCTACATGTAATCAACTTTTTGACTTCTGCTTCAATTGCATCCATCATATCTGGTCAAAAATGTTGTTGCTGTTGTTTTATAGGCTTGGCATTAGGAAGAATATTGAGTTTATGAGTAGCAACTTTGGGGTCTAGACCTGGCATATCCTCATAACTCCATGTGAAAATATCAATATATTCTTTGATCAGTTTTATCAATTCTTCCTTTTCATCTTCAGAAAGATTTTTACTGATGAATATTGGTTTGGGCGTAGTTCCATCTCCAACATCAATCTGGACAATCTCGTCCTCTGTAGGTAGTTGTCGTTGTTCAAAACGAAGTTTCTATTGAGTGTCCATCTGTTGAGCCCAAGGATCATTCTCAAATGGTTCAGATTCATCATCAGTTTGAACCATATTAACTGAGAATATTTGTTCAGATTCATCATAATAGTCTCCTCTATCATATGAGGGGTGAGATGTATCAGATTCGATGAATTGGATTTCTTTCGAATCTGATGATTGTGAAGAACTAGAAGAGAATTCTTCTTGAATATCGTCATTAAACATATGGGACGGATCATATCCCAACCCATGACGAGTTTTCTGATAAAACAGATCACCCCATAATGGTAATCGTCTACCCTTGCCTTGATTAAGACCTTGTATAGTCTTTAAATTATATCCCATATTCTGGATAATCTTGAGAGATTGTTGACTATATCTGTCAATTCAGATTCTTCCTTTATCTTTATCTCTCAAATCATCTGTCTGAGCAACAGGAATATTTCTAGCCAGGCCAAACATAATCTGACGCTTGTTTTTCTTATCAGACGGAATCACGAAATAAGATTCATCGTGACGTCTAAAAGTTACACAAGCTTTTGATGAAGCAACTACAGAAAGAAGATAGGAAGAAGATGTTAGGAACCTCTGAGCATAAGGTCCAACATCGACATGAGGAGAAAAGGAATTTTCCTTATTGTTAATGTATAAGGTTTCTTCTGTGTCTATGTCGTCTTTATACTGATGATTTTGATCATCAGAAGATAAAGTCATTCTTTCAACATATTTGACAGCCATATACTCAAAAAGAAAATCTTCATTGATATTGGAAAGTACAGAATGATCAATATTTATATTATTTACGATTTGACTGCTACGCTTCGGATTAATCACTAATGGACCATCATCCGTCTTTTGTGTAGATTTGCTAATATTGACAATCAATGGTGGTTCTGGATCATTCGTACAAGAAGTACGTCCTTTGACCTTGATCATAATAGGTTGAACTTGGCTTTTAGTAGGAATATTCACTGATTCCTCGAATGAAGCTTGAGTTCTTCCTTTGACCTTGATCATTAGAGGTTGATTGTTGACAGGTTGGGGTTGAATTCGTCCTTTGACTTTAATCTTCAAAGGTTGCTCTTCTGGCGAATCTTTATCAATAGACTGATCTTCGGCAAATGATCAATCTTCAACCATATGTGATATCTCCTTCACATGTTCTTGTTTATAGAGCGTCGAATCAGAAAAATAAGCTTCGATACCCTTGAAAGGATTGATATCAGCAAACTCCGTCTTTACAACCCCTTGGAAATCCACGTACTTGAAGCATTAGTGGAGAGTTGAAGGCACGATGTTATGCTCATGTAACCATGGTCTTCCCAGAAGAATGTTGTAGGATACGTCTGAATTAATAACATAGAATGTTGCCATAGTTCGAAGATCACCAATCTGAATCTTCAGACGAATCTTCCCCAGTGGTTTGCTCTTTCTAGAGTTGAAACCAACTATTATGGTACTAGTGTAAGTTAAGTCACTAGTAGGAATCTTCAATGGTCTTAGCATACTTTGAAGAATTATGCTAATGGAAGACCCAGGATCAATGTAAATTCTGTCAACTTCAATGGATTCGATATACCTGGTGTAGCACAAAGGCCTGTCATGCTTGTTATGCTTCAACAGCATATCTTCTTGTGTAAAGGTAATGTTGGAAATTGCTTCCATCACACTATGACATTGTAGGCATGACACTGGTATATTATCAGGAGTCTTGAGTTGAGCTAAGCAGGAATCAGCTTGCAGCAAAGCTTCACTCAAAGTTTCACGACTTTCTTTAGAAAGGCGAAGCAACTCGAAGATAGATAATCTAGCCGGAGTATTAGCTAACTAGGCTAGAATATCAAATTTATAGGGTTTCATCACCACCCCCTGACTGGAAGTAGACTTCAACGGGACATCGAAGCGTACCGCTTTCTGTTTTCCCTTTTCAACCACAGCAGGAGCAAGAGACGGTTGAGTTGATGGTGTTTCAACATTCTCTGCTTCTTTGGAGGATCCCTCATAATCTTTGTGGTACTATTTTCCAGATCTTGTACCAGCAAAGGTTTCTTCTTCAGACTCAGAAGAAGGAAGTACCATATTGCAGGATTTAGTCTTCCTTCCCTTAGCCTTCTTCTTGCGAGATTTGTTAGGAGGAACCTCAGAACCCAATCCAATAATGGATTTTTAACTTTGAATTTGTAAAGAAATTCGTATTCCTTTATCATAATTCAAACCTTCTGCCTTTTGAAAATCATAACCCATCTTCTTCATGAGAAGGACAGATTGCTGACTGTACAAGTGAGTAGGCAACGGACTCTTAACAAGTGGTTCAACAGAGGAAGAAGAAGAGATCTCTATAACTACAAGAGAATGAGGAATAGACGTCTCTGTAGCTACGGGAGGAGAAGGATTCGGGATACGAGGAAAGATCCCTGTAGGAACTTTTTTATAAGCAGCAAAGACTTGTTGTGCCCGGTATAAGGGAACACTATTCATGGCTAGCCACTGCTGATGAGTAAGCTTGAGTTTGGTAGGAGGAGCCAAACTTGGCAGACATATGTTCAATTCTCTCAGTTCATCTTCTAAAGGAAGGCCATCCCATAGATGATCCAAATCATCAGGATCTAGAATAACATGAGAAATCATGTTGCAGGTTTTGACTTTCTTACCTTTCTTGGATTTTGAAGTTTTACCTTCATTTTTCAACTCAGGTACTAAGTCAGGATGCACCCACATAATTTCTCCATTCTTTAATATGAGAGGCAATAATCCTTCATTTTTCTCTCTAGTAGGCGGGATATTCACAATCTTCATCGTCGCCTTCGGAATTGGGATAATTCCATCTGGGATTTGTTGTGGAGGAAAATCTCCGAATTGAAGAGAAACCATATTGGTTGTGACCGTATGCTCATCATTAGTTAGAGAGATGGCATTGGCATTAATCAATTCTTGGATTTTCTTCTTTAGGACATAACAAGCCCTAGTGGGATGATTTATGTATCTGTGATAGATACAATATTTGGGATTGTCAGTCAGATTCACCTCATTAGGCCTCTTTGGCTCTGGGATCTGGAGTTTTCCACTCTTCACCAGAAATTGAAATATTCCCGGGATATCACTTTCGTCAAAAGAATATTCTTCTTTTGGTTTAGAAGACTCCTGATTATTCGTCGTCGATTTGCTTTTGGAAAGATTAACCATAAGTGTGTCTTTTCCTTTTGCATTACGATTGCCAGAATTATTACCGGGATTACCTTTCTTTTCTTTATCCTCTAAGGCAAAAATTATCCCATGTTCACGAGCCAACCTACCATTGGTCTCGACAGAAATTGCTGCTATGATAAACGAAGCCCAATCTGTAAATTGGGAACCCGTGAAGACAGCGATGGATGGTCGCAGATTTATCTTACATGTATCAATTAACGCTGAATCTGGCATACCAGGAGGCATCTTTAGAGTCGCCTGTCGGAAACGTTCAATGAACGTCCGAGTATCTTCTTTCTCCTTTTGCTTAATTTCTATTATGGAGGACATGTTCATGTCCATACCTCCTTCATAGAAGCGGGAGAGAAACATTGCCTTAAATTCGTCAAACGACGAAATACAATTGTCGGGTAAACTACGATACCAGTCGTAAGCTGAACCCGTCAAGCATCCAATGAATACTCGAGTGAGAAGAGCATCATTTTTCTGCAAATGTATAGTCATAATATCAAAGTAATTGATATACTGACTAGGAGAAGCCTTTCCATCAAACAATACCATTGACAGTGGCTTGAATTTTGGTGGAAAGGGTACATCATTCCAATGAGAAGGATAAGGTTGCTTAATCCCTAACCTCTGGAGTTGATCCTTTTGCTTCAAAACTTCAAACTGTGCTTTGAGCTCACGCACTGCTTGAATGGCTTCGCTGGTTTGTGGAAGCACATTTGATTAAAAAGTTGTTGGTTGTACCGTAACCCCAACCGGAGATGGTACATCTTCTGGAATGATGGGATCTGGAGATGCAGAATTTTGGTTAACAGTAGGCTCTTGGATATTCAAAGGTATATCAACCCCTTGGCTATCTTGAGTTGGTGCTGCTACCTGTACCGGTGTTACTATTACCGGTTGAGCAGTTTGCTGAGCCGTTATTATCTGGTGTATGCTTTGCATCATGTTAAGCATGTCTTTCAATGACTGCTCAACAGTAGTGAGATGTTGTTCTGTATTAACAGACGACGTCTCTGGTTCATCTCCAATAGCGTAGGATTCAACCTCTCTTGAAGATACAGAGGGATTAGTACCCCCAGCTTCTGAATCAGAAGTCTGCAACTGTCTTTGTCTTCTTGATCGAGTGTTCTGATATACTGCTTCAAAGGAATCAAGAAGTCTATTGAATTGTTGTTGACTTGGGGTTTGGGACGTGTTCCGTCTAGGACGTCGTCCTCTGTTGGTATGAGATGCCATGTTGACTGATGCATATGACAACTCATTAGCTTGTTGTTGGGGCGCATTAAAACTTAACCGATCAAAAACTGACCGTTTGGAAGCCGAACAACAACATTTGATCACAATCTGGTGACACTCACAATGATGATTTCTTGGGGAAGTATCACGGGAGATTGTCTATTTTTACGCTTTTGTATTAGCAATTCACGTAAATTAGAAGGAGTAGAAGGAGTAGTCTTCTTTATTACATTTGGGATAGCAAAACGTTTAGTCCCTTGTGTATAAAGGAGATTACTGGCTGCATTCGCAGAACCAAACTGTATATTTTTACGCGCTTGGAGTTGCGTACGTAAATCTTGAGAATTTTTCGCACGAAGGACTCCATCTTTATTGCGTGTAATTTGTAGGTTTGGTACTTTGCATACAGTAGTATAAAAAGGTTGTTGGTTGAAAACAGAAGTTTTACCAACTATATTTTTATGCATCATGCGTGCAGGTATATTCACTTTAGATGCAGAAGCATCATTGTGAATTTTATCTACACTGTCACAGACAGGAGATTTACCTTTACGCATAGAGCGCAAAACATGAGTATCTACCGCGTCATAGACGGGAGATTTTCTTTTACGTATAGAACGTAAATTTTGTGTGTCTACCGCATCGCTGACGGGAGACTTATTGTTACGCTCAGAACGTAAGGCATTGGAGTCTGCCACGTTACAAACGGAAGACTTGTTTTTACGCCGAGAGTGTACAGCTGTGGAGTCTACCACGTCACAGACGGGAGACTTGTTCTTACTCTCGGGGCATAAATTCTGATTTTTATGCCCATGGCGTGCTACCGAAGTAGAGACTGCCTCATCACAGATGGGAACCTCTACAACAGGGGTAGGAAGGATTCCTTTGCCTGCAGAGACAGTAGGAAGATCCGAGGATGCCTTGGATTTGGGAATCCAAACTTTTTGTGCCTTCCTCAATTTCTGAACAATAGAGCAGCGGTTGCTACCCCCAGTCTGGAGCATTTCTTCATAGGCAGTCTGGTCGAAGTGTACAACCAGAGTCTTCTTGGTCGAACCGACCGAAACATCATCGTATTGAGCAATTGCCTCCTCATCAGAGGAGAAGGTCGTCCCCAGCAGAGTCGCCATTTTTGTTTCACTTAACAAAATGCCTGGAAAGCGGCTTTTGAAAATAAAACTTGAAAGAGTACAAGAAGTACAAATATTCTGGAAAGTATTGCTATGGAGGTCTGATCTGAAGGCGATCACTTTGTTCCTTGGACCATACGATGATGATGAAGATCATTGCTAGAAGATGAACAGTTGGAAGAACTAAGTCACCAGAAAGGTATCGACGCACTTGGGCACTGATGGCGAGGCCGAATGCTTTCCTGCTTTGCTTCACTCTGTTCTGGAAGAAAGGTTAAAGAAGAATGCTCCAAAAAAATCAAAGTCTCTGGGCTCTGATCTCTATGTATTCTCTCATGTCTCTCTGTGCATGATGTTTTTGATGTGTAAAATAAGTCTATTTATAGACATGACTCCTTGGGCGTAAAAAGCAACACATTTGAGTCTTTACGCTGGCAACTGTCACCCACGATGGAAGTTACCCTCTTCATACGTTGACACGTGTCCCATTATATCAACAAAAACAGGAAGCACGTACATACGTTCTTCAATAAGTGTGGCATGAAAGCCACGTGGACAAACCACGTTCTCATGTAGCTAGAAACAATCGGGCGTAAAAATGACCTGAAACATATACTGAGCGTAAAGTGGCAAATTGGCGTAAAAACAGCCCAAATAAACTTCCCAGCGTAAAGTGACTAAAATAGCCTTGAGCATAAAGTAGCTCAAATAGACTTTACACTCACAATAGTCTTGAGCGTAAAAACTCACATAACTATCGTGCGTAAAAAGGAAGTAATTTCATTGAGCGTAAAGTGGCCTGTTTTGTACTAAATGACAATATCGATTTTTGTGTAAATTAAATCTCTTTGAATTCTGCGTTTATACGCTGTCAACAAATCATTATGTCAGATGCATTAAATGCATGATCTGACAATCATTTCCATCGTAAAGTAGCTAGCGTAAAGGGTAGCCAGCGTACAGAGTAGCTAGCGTAAAGGATAGCCAGCGTAAAGCTTAATAACTCTGGCCTGGTTTGAGCGTAGAGCTCTCCTTCTTTGTCTTGATTTATGAGGCACTTTTTTACGCTCCTACAATGGCAAGTCGGGTATCTACATACGTGCCTAAGTTACTCAGTACAAATAGATACTAATGTAGACGTTCAGGACTGGCGATTCCCGTTCATAGATTACACAGTCTATGGGATCCTACCTGAAGACCTGAAGGAAACTACTTCTGTCAAGAAACGTTCTCTCCGATTCTTCTACAACACAGCTACCAAGATGCTGTATCGTCGTTCATATGACGGGCTTCTCCTGCGATGTTTATCCAAGACAGAAGCGTAAGAAGCACTCAGAGAGGCGCATGATGGCACCAGTGGAGCCCTCAACCTGGTCCTAAGTTGCAAGACCAATTGCGTCGCATGGGCTACTACTGGCCCACTATGATGGCAGACGTCGTTGACTACACAAAGAATTGCCGGTTATGTCAGCTGTATGCTGACTTCATCTAGTGACCTTCGGAGTTCCTATACCCACGACAGCCGCCTGGCCATTTGAAGCATAGGAAATTGATATCATTGGGCCAATCTGTCCACCATCCTCCAGAGGACACCGGTTCATACTTGCCATCATCGGCTACTTTTCTAAGTAGGTAGAAGCAGTACCTCTGGCCGAGGTAAAAACTGCAAACATGATCAGCTTTGTCAAGCATTACGTCATATACCACTTCGACGTTCCTCGAAGGATCGTCCACGACAATGGTCCCCAGTTCGTGAGCCACATATTCCATCGGTTCTGTGATAAGAATCGAGTACAGAATGTGGCGTCAACAGCCTACAATCCTGCAACGAACGGGCTAGCCGAAGCATTCAACAAAACCATCGTCAAGCTGCTCAACAAAGTCGTTTCTTTTAATAAGCGCGACTGGAATAAGAAACTGGGTGAATGTTTGTGCGCTTACCGCACAACCGTTCGGACACCCACGGGCAACCCACCATTCTTTTTCGTCTATGAAAGTAAGGCAGTGCTTCATCTGGAGATCCAGATCCCGTCCTTACAGATAGCTATCACCAACCAGCTGGCTGACGAAGACAATTAACGCCAGCGGCTACAAGAGTTAGAGGCGTTGGATGAAAAATGTCTGCTAGCTCAACAACGAATCGAGCTATACCAAGCTCGAATTTCCAGAACCTTCAACAAAAAGGTCCAAAAAAGAACATTCCAAGTGGGTGACCTCGTCTTATCAGTTCGAAGACCGATGGTGATGACTCACAAGACGGCTGAGAAGTTCGAGCCCAAATGGGAAGGACCGTTCGTCATAGAGACGGTCTACTCTAATGGTGCCTACAGACTGGCCAAACCCAATGGTGACTTGCTAATGATGCCAATCAACGACAAGTTCCTGAAGAAATACTATGTTTGAGGTTCAACCCAGCATAGGCTCCCACATCCCCTGTGGGTATTCATGGATTCTGTTAAAAGAATTCACCCCTTCTATACTTCTCCCCAGTAGAAAAATAATTCACGTCCATATCACCTCTGAGTTGTCTTCTTACACCCTAGCAAAGTTTACGTTTACCACGTCCATATCACCTCTAAGTAGTCGTCTCTTCTATGATGACCTCGTGTTGTCATAACTACCTAGAAAATATTTCACGTCCATACTACCTCTGAATTGTTATTCTATACCCTAGCGAAGATGTGCCTACCATGTCCATATTATCTCTGAGTAGACATTACTTCCATGACAATCTCCCATGATTGTCATAATTAGCTATAGAACCTTTCACGTCCATATTACCTCTGAGTCGTTCTATACACCCGTAGAGTTTATCCTCGCCATGTCCATATAACCTCTAAATAAGGAAAAATCTACCACCAAAAATTTCGTATTTACTATGTCCATAGAACCTCTGAGTAAACACCCTATCCCCAGCGGAGTCATCTCCACCCCCTCACATTATACTACCTGTAAGGGAATTCTCACTCTTGTACAAGAAAAGCTCACAACAAAAAGGCAAGCAAAACCAAAATTTTTATTTATAAAATGGAAACATTTTTTTTTCTTTGGCTACAAAAAGAGTCTCTCAAAAAGCAAGAGACAAAAAGACAAAAATGAGGTAAAAACTGCAAAGTCCGATAAAAAATTTCTTCTAGTCGACCCCTCAAAAGAGCAATTTGGGGGCCAACTAGTGTTTGGGATCGAAGCTTGGCCTCCTGATGACAAGCGGCTTCATCTTCAACCTGGGACAGGTTTTGGTGCACAAGAGCCAGTTCCGCCTAGCGCAGGCTAATACTTTCTTTTTCCCGTGTCAGGGTCTCAGAGCGTTGCCGAAGGACCTCCTGTTGGTCTTTGAACTTATCCAACTCGCTCTCTGCAAGGGCCAAAGTCTCTTCTAACTTCCGGATGTGCTCCTGGATGGCCTCACACTGTTCTTTCGAGGCTGTACGACGGCAGTCCTGAGCCACTTTGGCGTCGGTTACTGCTTCATTTTTGGCCTCAACCTCGACAAGTCTGACATTCAGGGCCTGATATTTCTGCTCATGCTGGAAAACTTTAGAGGCCATTTCCTCTAGCTCCGTAGTCGCCAGGGTCGAAAGACCACGCTCAAGATTTTGAAGCTCTAAGGCGGTGGCTTCTAATTCCGCCAGCAGATCCTCTATCACGTCCGCCTTCGCCTAACACTCTGGATAGTCGCATAAGGCCACCAATTGGGCCCCTACTGGCCTTCTTGGAGCTCGCCACAGGAGCATTTGTGGTTCTTGATTTCTTTGGAGCCATAGCGAGAAAGTTAGGGTTCGAAGGAAGAAAAAAGCTCTGACAAAAAGCTTCTGTTGGAAGGAAAAAGAAAGAAAGCTTTTCTCTCTCCAAACAATACCTACTTATACAGTGCGAACATGTAAGCAAAAGGAGACAAAACGCTTCGTGCTCGAAGTGACTCTTCGAATGCCGTGGAAATTAAGAGTTGAGATTATGATGGCCTTTTGTCATGACCCGCACCCGCTTTTTCGGATACGAGACGTGTCCAAGCCGGCCTACGCCGCAGAGCCGGCGGTAGAACGCTGTCACGTCCAAGATGCTCAAAATCACATATAGAATAACTTTATTGCTCATTCATATTTCTAAATTTATTACAACATTTACAACATTTGTGTTTAAAAAAATACAAGGTTCTCACAATTAATGAAAATGATACCACTGCTATCTATTTCTAGGTTTCTGTCTGTGTAACGCCCCAGTCCCAAAATACGTAGGACTAGGAATGTAGACATGCCAGCCGTATAATAAATATACGTAAGCTGTAAAATGCAGTAAACCACAGCTAACTATTCTCATCCACAAAATAAAATCAATCTTTTATAGAA
The DNA here is from genome assembly GCA_029216955.1 of Iris pallida. Taxonomy (NCBI): domain Eukaryota; kingdom Viridiplantae; phylum Streptophyta; class Magnoliopsida; order Asparagales; family Iridaceae; genus Iris; species Iris pallida. The sequence goes on from JANAVB010039620.1 coordinate 16,252,254, forward strand.
ATAAGTAAGAATTTATCTGTTTACATCTAGTTGGGCGAAGACAAATCCACTACCAACTAATAAAAAGAAAAGAGATACATGACATACAAAAGAATTGGCGAAAGTAGCAAGAAAGGTCCAAGGCACGTTATCTTCGAAGAAATGAAGAAGACCACGATCCCGTCTAGGATACCTACGGAAGACATGAACACACACCTGGGGAATAACCAGGTCCTCAGAGGGACGTAGTAAGATACAGGAAGAACAAGCTAATATGAACTGTCAAATAATAATAATATGCAAGACTCTCCTAGACACCAATATGCAAAAGGGAATGCTAACCATCTATTGTATAATTTAGAGGACAACTTTTATGCGCATGGGTGGGATTTTAGGCTATAAGTACGTAACTGGCATCCAGTCATCTGTATCCGTCGATAACGTCTAAGACGTCAGAGGGCATCTGTAAATATAAATTGCCACAGTTCCATCCTAAGACTGTGGTTTACCTGTTTGGATTTCCATACGCACTAGCGACTGTCCTCCCCCAATATTTTCCATACTGACCAAGTCATGTCCATGACCCTCCCAGTTTTGTAACTGCTCGAGTCTGTATACCTTAATCGTAGCAGTTACGATCTATCCGTCACACGACAATAAAGATGGTCAGTCTATAAGTTATGCCCCTAGCAAAATGTCTCATACCGTGTACTATGAGTGTCATGGCCAAAGGAGATATAAAAATATCCCCAATAAGAAGGTAGTCCGCTAATACTAAGTCAACATACATAAAATAAAGTAACGACTAATAGAGTCGCTTGCACCCAAGTATGGCTTGGACGCGCAGTTTATAAACTAACAAATATGAAACAAAGTAAATAAATATGGAAAATAAATAATATGATAGTTAATTATAGCAAGGTATACTTGCCTGAGTCCTGAGCACTGTGGTAGCGAAGATCAGACAGGAAAGTAGGTAGAACAACGACTGCCGAAGAACTAAGGTCCAAACAAACATCTCCGAATGCTGAAAATAGTCTATTATCTAATTATAATTAATATTGTACCTACTAGATTTATTTAATAAATTTTGAAATTAGGATATGGTATAGATGTATCAGCTTTTCGAAAAACTAAACGGATCGCATTTTCGTGCCCGAAATCACGAAAATATCGAAATACGTTTGTTTTTCGGACATCTAATACTCAAATAGTTTTACAGAAATCTACAGAACGAATTTTGTCTATTAAAATATCTTTTTGGAAACCTTACCTCGAGACGCTTCTTTTAAAAAAACTGGAGACGAAACGGAGTTCGGAGCTAGGAGATATCGTCGTTCCAAGTTGCTCTTGCTGCTAAAAAGCGGGATTGAATTCTAATGACGAATTTTAGAGTTTCTATTGGGCTAAAAATAATTTTGAATTATGGCTGATAGAAGGGGGATGTATTGGGTTTATATAGGTATTTATTTCAGATTTATCTCCTAAATTAGATAGAATTTGATTTAAATAAATTGGAGTTTGCTTTGTTAGGATAGAATATAGATAGAGATTCTTTCCTATTAGACTTAGGATTACGATTAACTTAAAATATAGTTCATATTTATCTAAATTATCTATAACATTATTTAAAATTACTATAGATAATAAATAGAGTTAATATTCATTTAAACAATCTTCATCTAATCTTATTTATACAAGCTGAAATATTTAATACTAAATTGATATTTATTCTATATTATGTAAATAGTGTACAATATAAGTAACATGTAAAAAGTAATAAAAGTTATGAAATAAATCCTAAAATTTTGAGAAAAATTGTATAATATAGTTTAGATCCTTAATGTACTAAAAAAATGGCTTTATATATTTTTATACTAAATTCACTAATGAGCACTATAATAAATATATGTAAAATAATACAAATTATATAATAAGTCAATAAATAGTTAATTAAAAATCCAAAAAATCCATAAATATTTATTTTGAAAAATCAGGGGGTTTACAAAAGTCTTATCTAGATAAGGACTAAGAAGAGTTTTAATTCCCCTTAGATTTTTCACTATTTAATTCAAATTGATTTAAAAGTAACTCAATAAAATATAATCCAATGTAGATAGATTCTACCTCTAATTTAAACTGTATTTAAATAACTTAATAATTTTTTTCAACTTAAATCACCATGATTAATTACATATTAAATCAACCCATATTTAATATACTTTTTCAAAATAATATATTAATGATAATAATTAATTTCGAAAATACAAATATATATACACTCGCATGCAAAAATAATACTTATATAAAATATAGTTTTTTCTAAATTTCTAGTTATAGTTGTACCATAAAATAAAATGGTCTTTTTCTAAATAAAAATAAAGTTTGGCAATCCTCGGCGCGACGCATTTACAACTTCAAGCAATATAAAATATTTATCGTCTATTATTTTGAAATATTTTCTACATCTATATAATTAAAACATTTTATAAAAATATGTACTTCGTCCTTATTTGCACTTGACAAAAAATTTATGAAACGCAAACTCGTACGCAACGTACAAATACGAAGTACAAAAATTAATACCATATTTATTAAAAAAATTATAGTAGAAATTTAAGAGTTTTACAGTCTGCAAGTATACCCATATCTCCCAAAGCTAAGTGAAGCCACAGCTACCTGAAAAATGTTGGTTTCCAGTCAGGAATGGAACAAGCACACAAACCGACGACAATGCGAAAACACAATAGAATTAACAAGACATGAAAATTATATATGAGAGATGAAAACATAAAAGTAACTAATGACATGACAAGTTGTGAAGAAGACAAGGAAGACAAATAAAATACAACTATCTATGTGATTTGAAATATCATTTTCGACATGTGAACGACTAAGGGGTAAATACGGTACCCTGCACGTGTCGTGTGCAGCTGCCATTAGTCAAGATTAGACATATTGGAATGGGTAAGGGATAGTTCACACGTCTACTAAGATATTTCTCCGCCCAGCTAGTACTCATGGAATCAGGTCGCAAGCATGGTAATCATGAAAATAACAGTCAAGAATGTATAATAAATCCATTATACTAATCTCTATGTGACGAGCATGTCAACAAGCAGCAAGACATATGTATAAACATGAAATTAAAAGACTACTATGAATCGAAAGCAATCAGAAAGTGCACTTGCCTGAGGTCCTTCGCTGGTGAAACCAATAATACAACCACCCAGATGAGTCACTAAAGTTAACACATGCAAAAAGTCTTCGGATACTGAAATAAATATTACCAACATTCTCAAAATAGTCAAATTAGCTAGAATTGCCTGTCCTTAAGTCCAATTCTGGACACAGCGGTAAAACGGTAATTTCGGGTCAAAATAGTGTACGCCGTTGGATCCGCTTTGTACCGAAAAGCGTGCCAGAGTCAATGGTTTCTAAAGTCGTCAAACTATATGTCTATGAATTCGTTTTGATGATAAGAACCCAACCGTATGTCCAAAGTTGGATTTCGGCAGGCCGTACACAAAATCGCCCGTTGAATCGGACCGTGGGACCCACAAAACGGTGATCCGATCAACTGTCTCAGAATCGGACCAAACTTGGCATACAGGACCAGAAAAATGATGCGGTCCTATTGGCGCAAGTTTTGTCTCGATTTAACAAACGTGTACAAAGTAATTGGAAAATTTGCACAAAGGCCGATACGGTGAATTTCGACGGATACGCATCAAATTCGTCGTGCACACGCGACCAATTTAAATTCCGTCAAAGCCTACACATCCGCGAACCGATACGCACCTTTTGATGCTTTCGGTTCGTGATCATGTCGTCCGGATTGGCGGGACGCACGTCGTATCGAAGGATTTTCTAGATTTCTACAGTTTTCTAAAATTAATTTTTCTTGCTTTTTGCGATCGAATTATTCTGCACATACTTAATGAATTTAGGAACTATAAAAAGGGTTTTGTAGGCCTATAGGTTGGCTACGAGATTGTTCAATTAGTTTTCTAAAATTTCTACTAGGTTGATGGAAAGCTGTCCCCAAATACGGGTACCTGGATTATTCCCATGTCCTGTTTTGGGACAGTTTTTCATTAATTTCGAGCCGATTTATCTAGAAATCTCCTTTGATATTATTCAAACTAATTATTAAAATTAATACATGGATAGGTTGGGGATGTACCTGAGGAATTAGAACATAAAATGATCCTATGGAGACGGAGTAATCCCTCCGCAAAGTTGGGTTCGCGCCCTGCTATTGCTGTTGTGTTCCTCTCGGTTGTTCTGTTCGCGCGTAGCCCTGGCGCGGTGGCGGTGGCCGGCCGGCGCAGCTACGGCGACACGCAGGGCCACGGGGTCGGGGGCAGCGGTCTGGGGAAGGGTTTGGCATTAGGGTTTGGGTTTCCTCGTTCTTCTCTCCCTTCCGTTCGACTATATATATATATATATATATATATATATATATATATATATATATATATATATATATTTTTATTTTTTTTTTTTTTTTATATATATAGTCTGAATGGTTAACAGAGCCGATTGGGGGGGGGGGGGGGGGGTCTCGGGCCTGTGGGCTGAGATGCTGGGTTTGCTTTGTTTTGGTTTTATTTATTTTTCTTTTTTTTTCTATTTATTTATTTCTAATATGCCATATGTATATCTATTTATACACACACAGACTTATATATATATATATATATATATATATATATATATATATATATATATATATATATATATATGATATATGCGCATAAATTATAAATCACATTATAAAAATTAAATATAACAATTATTGATTTATAAAAATAATAAATAGACCATTAAATAAACACGAAGTATGTATATAGCAATATACGATCCAATGTATATTGAATACCATTTGTACATTTACTCTATAAACCCAAATAAAATCTAGGCAATTATATTTAGAAAATGCTATCATAATTCAAAGTAGAATATTACTATAAATAACGATATTATATATATAATTCATTTGCTAATGAATAATCAAATAAAAAAATGGTATTGACATTATTTACGAACAATTACAATAATAACCATATAATAATAATACCAATAACCCACTAAAATAACCAAAAGAGTCTTGGTGAACATATCTGGCCCTAGAAAATTGTACCAATATTCTAAAACTCTATTTAAATATTAATAATACCCATCTTGTATGAATAACCGAATATTTAGAAAATATTATTAAGTCCACCCGAAAAGTTAGAAAATATTTGTACATGCCTAAAAGTATGTCTACATAGGCTTGGGCTTGGTTTGGGTCCAATCTGGACTAGTTTGGTACAACCGGATTCCCTAAGACTCAATAATATAATTAATAAATAAATCTTCGGTAAGGGTTAAGTCGCAACTTGGCCTGGTTTTTCTAGTTAGGACATCACTATGGCTCGGCCTTCTCTACCAGGACTAATACACTAGTCAAAGCACGCCATTGCACTATCCGTGCCATAATTCCTAGTCACATTGTACTCCAATTTCTAACCATGACTGAAATCATCTACCGTAATAATTAACAAATTAATTATTTATAAAAATCTAAAATCACCATTCAAATAAAATAATAATAATAAAATATTTCAAAATTTTCGGGAAGGGGAGCTACACCATTCCCTAGAAGTGAGGAGTTGTGATCAAATTTTAATGAAACGTCGGCTCCAGACATTTAAGGCGGAAGGCTAAGCGTGATGACAGCCTATCAGCAAGCGTGCTGGGCATTCATTTCCAAAGGACACATGTCATGCTTCTGTTCAAAGTATTCCAAGCTTAACTCAAGTTCGAAATACTTTGTAGGGGGTCTTGTAAAAGCATGAAAAAGCACATCCATGATAAACGCGCAGGTGATAAGAAGTTGCTGTATACAAACTTCACAAACACGCAGGTATCCAAAAGCGCAGACAATGATAAAAAGTCACAACAGACAAAGATGGTACATAAAAAGTTTTTTTTATTAAAATCATGTCTACAAAGATCTATTACAGATTCTTCATGATTACATATAAAGACTGAAACACCTAAAGTCTATATGTGGGCAATCTTCAATAAGTGCGTAGTCCCTCAGACGCACAGCTCGTCAGAGCGAATCTCTTCTTCGTCAGAGCAAGCCACTTCCTAGCCAGACGCAAAGGAACTCCAATATGGCTAATGAAGCAACTATTGGCCCGAGTCAGAATGTAGCTCATGCTCGCCACACTACTGCGGCACTTGAACACGGTATAGCACAACCTGTGGCTCTTCGGATTGGCAATCAATCTAAACCCGGAAGCTTGGATCTCGAAGACCTCCAAGATATTGTTCAGGTTCTAACTCGTCATGCCAAATGCTCAAGAGCATCTCAAAATCTAGTAGCAGTTCTTCCACAAGGAGATAGCTTCTTTGAACGAAGAGATCCACAACCAACAGTCAACTTGTGCAAGGCCAACAGCCATTCAAAACCAAGTCAGGATCGAGCATGACAAAGGGAATGCTAAGAGACAGTGGATGTAACCCTTCAGAAAAGTTTTCCTTTATATATGCTGAGTGTGATCCAACCCACATACCATGTGGCCGTCGGTCAAAGACTCCCAAATTAATGGGATGAACCTAGGACTCAGCACAATGAATCTCTTTTAATAGGTTCATTTGACTGAATCCTAGGTCACAAACTTCTTGAATTTCCTAAATGATGACGGCAATTAAAGAAGTGGATGACTCACTCATCCGTTAGAAGAGCAGTCATTAAATTGATCTTATGACTTCGACAAAAACAGGCTACTTCGACTCAGAAGCACAACCACTTTAGTTCGACTCAGAAGCATAGCAGCTCGACTCAGAAGCGCAGCCACTTCAGCTCTACTCAGAAGCGCAATCACTTCGGTTCGACTCAGAAGCGCAGCTCCCTCGCTTCAACCCAGAAGCACAGCTCCTTCCATCCCGCCCAGAAGCACAGCCCGTTCAATGGCTCCTTCAGCTGACACTTTGTTACCTCAAGCACAAGTCTTCCTGTCACTTCAAAGCACAGTGACTACGTTGTCTTCGAAACACAATCTCCTCGTCGCTCCAAAGCATAGGGACTCGGTCATCTTCGAAACACAGTCTACTAGTCACTCCAAAGCACAGGGACTCCATTGTTTTTAAACACAGTATACTCATCGCTCCAAAGCACAGTGACTCCGTCGTCTTCGAAACACAGTCTACTCGTCGCCCCCAAGCACAGTGACTCCGTTGTCTTTGAAACATAGTCAACTCATCACTCAAGAAGCACAGTAGCATCCGAACCTCACCAGAAGTGCAGCTCGCATAAAAGTACAGTCCTATGAGGCGGCATTGTTCCATGTGGCAAGTAGGGTATCTATATCTTTTCAGATATTACCCAATCGGTTCCGTTTAAACCACCGCTCTTAATATAGAATAGAGTTTGATTCTATTGATAAGATTAATATCCTATTGGTTTGTTTAAACCACAGATAAAAATGAAGCTTATTTCTATGGACGTGGGCCATATCCAATCGGTTTGTTTAACCCAATGGCCCCCTAAGATAAGGACAAAATTCAACTTCAGGATAGGATCAAAATCTTCTCAGGTTCATCCAATCAACATTAGATGCAAGTCAGGTGTCATTTATTCAGTTATGTTGATAACTCTCCAAGATATTGATAAAAGAGAATCCTAGCATTTACCATGTGTCAGCTCAGCAGTAGCCCTCACCATACAACCTTGAGATTCTCTTATATCTTTACGTGTAGCATTCCTGCATAATCCTTATGCACATCGTATATGTGCTCCCCTATAAATAGAAGGAGTTTTTCTTTGATAAAGAGGCTTCAAAATCTTCAACTTCGGCACCCTCTTGATTGGCAATCCTAGAGTTTCAATCATCAGCACCAGAAAGCAAAAGCAAGTTCAACTTGTCGTCAGATCGTCAACGAAGTAAAGGAGCCGCTGTAGTGCTCGATCTCTACCGTCACATTTTTCTAGAAATTTTGTACTTGGATCCCCTATTTAGGAATCAATTGTACCCTTTTTATGTTTAAAATAAAAAAATTTGTATAACCTTTTGTCATGGCAAATATAGTCAAGTCGTAAACTTTGATCAGTTCAAGCCAACGCCTTTGCCGCAAGTTCAGCTCCTTCTGCGTGAATAGATACTTAAGGCTCAATGTAAACGCAATCGTCGCTAACTCCATGGTCATGGTTGGGATAATTCTTCTCGTACGGCTTTAGCTGCCGGAAAGCAAAAGATATCACCTTGTTCCGTTGCATCAACACACACCCCAAACCCTGGCCAGATGCATCGCTGAAGATCTGGAATCCCTCAGTCCCTTCTGAAAGTACAAGTATCGGGGCCGAGATGAGCCGTTGCTTTAACTGCTGGAAGGAAGCTTCACAGTCGTCTGACCATTCAAAAGCGACTCCTTTCTGGGTGAGGCGAGTCAGAGGCGACGCGATCTTTGTAAAGTCTTTCATGAAGCTTCGGTAGTATCCTACTAAGCCAAGGAAGCTTCGAATCTTGCCGACTGACGCTGACCGTTTCCAATTGACAACGGCTTCAACATTCTTTGGGTCGACTGCAATGCCTTCGGATGAAATGATGTGTCCGAGGAATGCGATACTGCTCAGCCAAAATTCATACTTGCTCCGCTTCGCATACAACTAATTTTCTTGAAGGGTCTGAAGCATGGTCCATAGATGCTCAGCGTGTTGCCGCTTGTCCTTCGAGTAGATGAGTATATCGTCGATAAAGACTACTATAAACTTGTCGAAGAAGGGTCGAAATACCCGATTCATTAAATCTATGAAAGCAGCTGGGGCGTTCGTTAGGCCGAACGGCATTACCAAAAATTCGTAATGGCCGTACCGTGTGTTGAAGGCTGACTTCGACACATCGTCCGACTTAATCTTGAGATGATGGTAACCCGAGCGAAGATCAATTTTAGAAAATACCGAAGCACCCTGTAACTGATTGAACAGGTTGTCTATGCGAGGCAATGGATATTTGTTCCAGATGGTGGCCTTGTTCAGCTCTCTGTAATTGATATAAAGATGCATTGAGCCATCATTTTCTTGACAAACAAAATGGGCGCTCCCTATGGCGAGATGCTAGGCCGTATGAATCCCTTATCAAAGAAATCTTGCAACTATACTTTGAGTTTCTTAAGTTCTGCAGGGGCCATTCTATACGGAGCTTTAGAGATCGATCGGATATCAGAGAATGTGTAAATGGTGAACTCTCTCTCTCTCGATCAGTTGGCATGCCGAGTAGTTCGTCCAGAAACACGTTTGGAAATTCTGCCACAACGTCGGCCTAACCCGTGTTTGTACCGTCCTGTCTCATGTCTCGAACAAATGCTAAATAGCCTTCACACCAGGAATGCAACATCCTTTGAGCCAATATTATCGAGATCACCATGCAGGTCGGCGACCCCTCACCACACGAATAACAAAATTCAGGTACTCCAGGTATACGAAAGGTGGTCGTCTTTTTGGCACAGTCGATGGTTGTATTATACGGACCGAGCCAATCCCTTTCCAGAATGATATCATAGTCATTAATGTCTAGGACTATCGTATTGAGACCTACCTTTTGACCACCTATATAGATGATTTTGTCTCTGCAGGCTAAGTTTACAAGTAGTGACGTGCCCGATGGTATGTTGACGCTAAGATTAAGACCTAACGGTGTCACAAGGAATTTGTGTTCGATAAAAAATTTGCCGATATAAAGCTATACGTAGCACCTAAATCAAATAGTACACGAGCAGCTTTGTTATTGAAATATAGTATACCTGTCACGACTGTATTAGATGCGAATTCTTCATCCCGGGTCATGGCATAGACGCGGCCCTGGGCATTAGGGCGACGGTCTCGGCCATTTTGTGGCACAGTTTGTGGAGCCCGAGGTGTTTGGCCTCGATTTTGTTGGTACTGCTGTTGCGGTGGGAGTTGGTTCGGCCTACCTTCTGGACAATCATGTGCGAAGTGGCCTACCCGACCGCACTGGTGGCAAGCTCCATATTTTATTCGACATTCGGTAGGTAGGTGTCCCTTCTTGTGGCAAAAATTACAGTATTCTCGATTCCTTCCCTGGTTGCCGCCTCCATTGCTGCAGTTTGGATGCTTATACGTATGGTTGCCTCCTGGGTTGCCATGGTGCTTGTTATTATAGGTATAAATAGTGCCTGTGGCGACCGAGGGGTATTGAGGCTCGAGACGAAGGGCGTGGTTGAGTGACTCGTCCATTGTTTCATACTCGAGCGCCGTCACTTGAGCAGAAATAGAAGGCCTCATGCCCACTTTGAATCTTCGTGCTTGACTCATCGCTGTTGGCAGGTAGACACTCGCAAATCGAGCCAACTTGTTGAATTCTACAGCATACTCACGTACCATCATGTTTTTCTGTTTCTGTTCATGAACTTGTTCTCCTTCGCCTTGCGGATCGTTGCATGTAAGTACTCGACTTAGAAGGCCTTGCGAAACGTAGCCCAGGTGATCGGTGCGGTGGACACCTTGACAAATAGCTTGTTTTTGTACCGCCCACCAGTCGTGCGCATTCAACCAAAGTTGAAGTAGAGCGCAAGCAACTTTTTTTGCCTCATCGATGCCGAGGAGCTCGAAGTTGTCTTCGATCTTGTCTAACTAGTCGATCACAAGGGAAGGATCTTCGGTGCCAGAGAAGGAAATACAAAAGGCCTTTTTAAAGTTGGTATAGTCGAATGTGTTATTCTCTGGCGGCGCAAGCTGAGACGAAGGCTCCCCGGGTTCGACAGTACGAGTTGCAGAGTTCTCGTTGGTCACGACTGTTTGCACTAACTACCATAGCGTGTCAAGTTGCCTTTGCTGCATCTTGAACTATGCTTTGAACCAGGCTTCAAATTGGGCCTGTCGTCTTTCAAACTGCAGGCGCAGCTTCTCGCTTTCTTGTTAGAATGTTGCGGCCTGCCTCTGCTGATTTCGAGCATATGCAGCATTCGCTCCATAAGATTACCGGAAGGTCCGACTTTGGTAGGCATCCTTCCCGTTGGGTTGACGGAAGGCTCAGCTTCGAAACTAATCGAGCCGCTAGAAGCGCTCGCCTCACCCTCTGCCCGAGGTCCCGTAACTCCTGGAGAAAAAGGCAACTCTCATTAGTTTCAGAAAATATCATGGTTCAACGTATGGAACAACTCATCTAATCGACACAAGGTCAATGGTTCAAGACTAAATACTCGAGATTGGAGGCCAAGGATGTAAAGTTGTGCTCTGATACTTTTATGTCACGTCCCGATTCTAAAGAATTGATAGTCGTCCCTCGAGCGTGATGTCGTGCGAACCTAGGTTGCGATCGCACAAGACATAGTCATAAGCAATCCGAAATACAACATCTAAGAGAGAGAGTATAGAAAAATTAAACAATACATTAAAATAGAGAAACTTTGTATTTTATTGATAATAGACATCATTTACAGATTCTATCACAATTGTGCCGTACGGGCTTTACAACATGACTGGATTACAAAAGGAGTGCCGATGAGATAGCCTTTCCATACATATATCCCTCATTTACAACAAAGTATTCCACCCACCTGGATGCAAGGGGATGCCGAGACATGTTTCTTAGACTGTTGCAGAGAGTCTTCAAAAGTTGAGCAGTAGGGGTTTTCGACGTGCGGTCGAAGCTTCAAAACATGAATGTGCCCTGGCCAGTTGGCACGTTCTTCTTGATTCCTAGCACCTGCGAAGAGCGAGGTTAGTACGATCACATGTACAGGCGAGTGGCTAATTAAACCCAAGCTCTGCATTTGGTTCAAGAGTTTTATAAAATATGTTAGCTATTTGGTGATCTTTCTAACCATCCTGATCGATTTGCATACTAACATGTTTTGATGCAAGCATATAAAATTATATATATTGAACAATTATCATGTTCATCCCGTGTCACGTGCATTAGTTCAAGCAGTGAAAGAGTGTGAAGGTCACTGGCAATTTTAAGCCATCATGGACTATAACTGTGTTACACGGCGATCCTTTCGCGGCGGGTAGCGAACCCGACTCGAAAGTTCCCGAATCACTCGTACCAGTCCTGCTCGTACTAGTTATACTCATTCCTTCCTGGTCGAATCGGTTCCTTGGCCTAGGCAACCGTTCGAGGAAACTACCCCTTGTCAATAAGTTATCCAATGACTGTTTTTGTAGATCTTAAAATAATTCTCTCTCTTTTCTAGAACCTTATCTTTTCTATTTTTGGTGTGAAACTTACATTTTTTGAGTAAATTACTCAAATTGATGCAGTCATTTCGAGTTTCCTTTAGCAAGTGTTTCGTGAAGAATCGTGCCTCAATTCATTGATTCTACACTATGGCGATAAGCATTGATTTTGTGTTTCATGATTGATTTCGAAACAGAGGGCCGAGACGAAGGAGGTCATCCACTCACCTTAGTCTTTGCTTCAGGCGAGGGACTGGTTGGCTACGCTTAGATGTCGCCTACGCGATTACCTATAATCGCATAAGCAACTGATTAGAACACTGTGTTATTCAAGGAGTTCGATACGAATGTGAAGTTCGAAACGCAAGCCATGAAAACCGTCGAAAATATTTACGAAAATGCATTCACAAAAACCAAAGCCAAAGCCAAAATATTTTGCAGCATAAAAAGCATAGCAACGGGAGGTCTCTCCCGACTCAGCCGTAGTGCCAATCCTCGAGGCACAATCCGTTAAATGTGGGACTTGATTCTGAAGAAGCCTTTCCATAACGAAAAAAGGATCTTAATTGAATCATTTCCGTTCGACCGATTCAACCGATCCCAACCTATCGGTCCCGACTGAATCGGTAGCGATGGTGTTTCTTTCTTGCACACCTCGTAGACAAAAATAGGGCACAATATAGGGACGGAGCATTACAGTGCAAGTGCTTTGGACATACACAAGTGCAGTGCATGGACACTCAGGAACAGGGTGAGGAAGCCATGGAACATAGAGAAGCAATGGTCATCAACAAAACCAAGGAGGAAATCAAAACATAGAGGCGTCTGCAGACTATCAAGAAGCAGATAACCAGGGAGATCTGGAAGGGGTAGAGGAAGACATGCCAGATAGAATGGAGGCGGTGCAAACATCGGTCCTGGAGAAGCACCATGGTTCAGAAGTTAACACATCTACTACGGTAATTTCCTTGGAGATGATCCTCTATGGTGATCCAAATAAAGAGGGAATACAAACACAATAATTAGGCGAACAAGCGGAACAAGAGAGCTCGAACCTAGAATAAGGTACCTCAAAAAGAGCAACGAAGAAGGTGTCTCCCAATACTCCGGAGGGTCACAGTGGGACAGAGATGAGAGGAGCCACGAGACATGAGGTCCTTCTTCTGGACTTAAAGAATTAACTAAAGAAAATCCAGCATAGGTGCGACAGAAGGCGAGTGCTACACAGACTACAACCATGGCAAGTGATAATCTGAGCACTCAACATAACCGGATGACCTATCCCTTCGTCCCAGGGAGAGTGGCGGAGCGTAAAGGGACACACAACATAATCAGTCCATATCGATTATCACATGGAATATAAGTGGAGCAAACTCTATAGGAAGATGAAAGGAAATCCTCAATGAGGTTCGTAGGCATAAATGTTCAATTGTCTCTATTCTCGAGAGTAAAATCAAGGACGAGAGAAGGCTCACCAGCAGAACTCCATCGTAGTGGGCAGGTGTACACAACCTGGAAATATATAGGATGACTAGCATATGGCTCTTGTGGGACATTGGGGTTTGGACAAGCCAGGTAATCTTTCTCTTTGAACAACTCATTATTTTGAGACTAACAAATAGGGGTGGTTTAAATGTGGCCCTTGGCACGTGTGCGGTCATAACGACCAGAGAGGGCATTTCACTTTGTGGAAAGATCTCATCAAAGTCTCGGTAGATATTGCAGACAACCTTCTACTAGCTCTTTGTGGTGACTTTAACGCAATGCTGGCAGAGAACGAGAAGCTGGAGGGTAGACAGGTCTCTGCTCCTATTCTGGCTGACTTTCAGGACTGCTTACTCAGCTCGGGACTAGTCTGCATGGCTCAGACATGTAATATTTGGATGTGGAGTAACAACTCTACTCATAATAGGATTGTCTGTCAGCTGGATAGGGCATTATGCAATAACAAGTGGCTTGAGATATTCCCGTCCATCAAGGCAAAGGGTCTCCAGTGTTGTACGAGTGACCATTCCCCCATCATGATCTGACTGACAGTGGATATGGCTCTGTACAGACATCCAATTAGATATAATAATTCTTGGCCGCTGGTAGAAGGCTACCATGTTAGCTGGCATCCTTGAATCCCCTGGCACCAGCAATGCTCAATTTATTTTGACTCAACGCCTCAAAGCTATTAAACGTGCTCTCAAATCCTGTAACAAGTATCAGTCAACTTCAAATCTCCAAGACATGGAGGATGAACTCAAGAGAATCTAGATACAGTTACAAGAGGACCCGTTAAATGCTCTCCTGGTAGATATGGAACTCAGACTACAAGATCAGGTCCGAAAGGCTCGGTTTCAAGAGGAGATACACTTGCAACAACGAGCCAAGTGCTCGTGGCTCAGAGATGGTGATCGTTGTTCGAAGTTCTTCCATGCCACTGTCTGGGCTCGTCAACAAAGAAACACCCCAGTTACACTTCTTAATAGCAACAAAGGCCGAACGACTGATTATCAAGCAATGGTAAGAGAGGCTATCGAGTTTTATTCTTCCTTCTACAATCAGACTGAATACATAAGCTCTTTTTTGGATACTATTTCAAATGAATAGACACCGAGGAAGGAAATAAAATTCTCAAGAATGAAGTATCCATGGAGGAAGTAGAGCGGATCATAAAAGCAGCGGATCCCAAAAAATCCCCGGGGCCAGATGGATTTAATGTTGCCTTCTACAAACAACATTAAGATCTTCTCAAACATTAGGTATTACAAGTTGTTCGAGATTTCTTCAAAAATGCCATCTTCTGAAAGAGTTGAACCACAAGTTCCTGACCTTAATTCCCAAGAAGAAGGGGGCCAACATGTTAGGAGACTTTCGTCCGCTTGCTTGTTGCAATGTGTTATACAAAATTATTACACATATTATGTGCTCCAGAATGCAAGAGATCTTAAAGGGCCTAATTTTGGAGAACCAATTAGCATTCATTAAAGGTCGATCAATAGCAAAAAACTGCTTGCTCGCGCACGAAATTATCCGGGACTTACAACAAAGCAGGGGAGAGAAAGTGTTGCATTAAGCTACATATCAGGAAAGCTTACGACACAGTTAATAGAGATTTTGTGTGCCAAATTCTATTGAGTATGGTGTTTGAGACAGGGTGGGTTGACAGAATCAATGAGTGTATCACCATGCCTACATTTTTTATTATGATAAAAGGACAACCATGCGGATTCTTTGGTAGTAATTGAGGGTTGCGGCAGGGCGACCCTCTATCGCCGTACCTCTTCACCATCGTAATAGAGTACTATTCATGTCTGATGGATATGGCTATACATCAGCAACGAATTATACCCCTTTATCAAAATGTATCACCAATAGTTTCCCACTTGATTTATGCTGATGATCTTCTAGTGTTCGTCGAGCTGACGGAGAGGAGCCTGACAGCGCTTACTGAGGTGCTGTAAGAATTCACGACGCTATCGGGTCTACACCTAAATAGAGAAAAAAAACTAACTATATGTGAGCAAGGATTGCCCTGACAAGGAGAGATGGTCGTCACTACTTCAGATCGAGATGGGACAACATCCAGTCAAATATCTCGGCTTGTTACTGTCTATAAATTACGTGAAGGACGCAGACTGCCAGGGACTGATACACTACATCCAAGCAAGACTAGAGGGACGGCAGGCTCAGCTTCTGTCCTTTAGAGAGCGAATATAACTAGTAAAATCTGTAATTTTTGCAATTACCAGCTACTGGCTATAGGCTATCTCCATACCTGAGAAGACACGCCAAAAGATCGAGAAACTTTATACAAATTTTGTATGGCGGGAAGGCTTACACACCATATCCTGGGAAGAATTATGTCAGACGAAAGAAGAGGGAGGAGTTGGTCTTCGGTCTCTGGCGTCCTTACGGGAAGTGGCTATCCTCAAGATGGCTTGGCAATTGATCGACGACACCTCATTATGGACTAGATGGACTAGTAGCAGGTATATTCGAACCAACAACTTCTGGAATCAAGAAGTCAATAATAACTTCTCTATCACATATAAAAATATTCTCCGCATCTGCCCAAATTAAAAGGAAGATTCATGATGGCTGCAACATGAACCCTTGGCTTAATCACTGCAGTATGATAGAGCGATGGGGTTGGCCGACATTTGAGATATGCGGCCGAGATAAGCCACTCTCCATGCTCATACATGATGGAAGCTGGAAGACTGACGCTCGCTTGGTCGGGTAGTGGCATGCCACTGAAATAGGAGACATTCAAATTCATCCTAAAGAAAAGATGGATAGATGGACATAGGTAGATACAAGTAGCGATAAATTCTCTTCTCGGGTGGCGTATGAATAGAGTCGGACACTCCGATCGAAGTTCAGCTGGACGGAGGTCATTTGGGATCAGAAGGTGGCGTCGAAGATGAAACTTTGCACGTATAAAGCTATATGCGATAGACTCCTTACCAAAGAAAGGATGATCAGGCTAGGCATATCAATAGACAACCCGATATGTGTTCTATGTGGTAGGGGTATGGAATCGAGGGATCACATATTCTTTTACTGTCCTACATTTGGATGTATATGGCAACATTACAAAAATAGTATGGGCATATCAGGAACCGGTCATGAAGGCCTTCAAGTTATATTTAGGGAGATCATAGCTTTGAAATGAAGGGGACCTGATACTTATAATAGAGCTCGGATAAAACTACTATCGGCCGCGTGGCATGTTTGGAGAGAAAGAAACAGACGTATCTTCGAGGGCGTGTCTACTGCATTACAAGGGATCATAAATAATATAGAAATGGATGTCAACATGATGGGCGACTAAGGGAGATCCTGTTTATGGGGGAGAGATTGTAGTTTAGCTTGTAATCATTTTTACGTAATTAATAACAAGCACCTTTGCTTCAAAAATAATAATAATAATAATAAATAAATAAATAAATAAATAAATAAATATGAAAATTTTTAGAATCCAAAATTGGGATTTAATTAATTTGGGTATTTGCAAGAATTGTCGATTTTATTAGTGTAATTTTAGATAATATTAGTTATTATTATTATTATTATATTATTGTTGTTAGTATTATTATTATTATATAATCGATTAATTAAATTACATTTTAAAAAAAAAACTAAAATTATTGCTTGTTGGATTGTGTTTTTGGTTTGGACCCTAACCCAACCCAATCTTTTCCCCAAGCCCAAACCCTTTTCAAAAAAAAAAAAGCAATCCACTCACCCGCTCAACCCCTGACCATTTCTCCTTACTTCCTTCTCCACGTTCACACCTGTCTCCCCCAAATCCATCTCTACCACACCCTTTCACAAAGCTACCAGCACCAACATCCCATCACATTAACTACCACCACCACCACCACCTAATTCTCTAAGCCAGAAGAAAACAAATCCCCTCACCATCACTTCCTCTCTCTTCCTTCCTCTCTAAACCCTATCCCCATCACCCCCTTTTCTGCCAACCCCTCTCGCCGGTGCCGACTGTAATAGCGTAAAAAGTGCTTCATGGAATGAGTCAAAGAGATAGAAGCATTCCACTCAACATGATCAATTTTTACGCCTAAGACAGGCTAATCACTTTACGCCTAAAGCAGGCTAATCACTTTACGCCAGGGTCAAGCCAATGGTTTTACGCCTAAGACAGACTAGCCACTTTTACGCTGGACAAAGCTGTCAAGTCTTGCATTTAATGCAAAGTCTAACATGAAGATTTAATGATGGCATATATCACAGAATTCGAAGAAATTTATTTTACACAGAGACCAATGATGTCGTTTAGTATGTGGACTGAGCTATTTTACGCTCACAATATGGCTTCTTTCACGCACGGAGACTATACGAGTTTTTACGCTCAAAAGTTGATGTGTGCATAAAGTTTATTTGGGCTACTTTTACGCTCAAGGTTATTTAACAACCACTTTACGTGGGAAGTTCATGTCATGGCTATTTTACGCCTAGTCTACTACTTTACGCTCAGAGTTTTGGGTTATTTTTACGCCCTATTCTTCTTCACTAATTTGGAACGTGGTTTGTCTACATGGCTTTCATGCCATACATATCGAAGAACGTGTGTACGTGCATCCTATTCTTTCTGAAATGATGGGACACGTGTCAACGTATGCAGAGGATGACTTCGGCCATGGGTGGCAGTTGTTAGCGTAAAGACGGAATTTTTGCTGAGTTTTTACGCACAAGAGCCCAAGTCTATAAATAGACTTATTTTTCTCAGATAGACACACAGAGAGAGAGGGGAGAATACATAGAGATCAGAGCCCAGAGACTTTGATTTTTTGGAGCATTCTTCTTCAACTTTTCTTCCAGAACAGAGTGAAGCAAAGCAGGAAAGCATTCGGCCTCGCCATCAGTGCCCAAGTGCGTCGATACCTTTCTAGTGACTTAGTTCTTCCAACTGTTCATCTTCTAGCAGTGATCTTCATCATCATCGTATGGTCCAAGGAACAAAGTAACCATTTACAGATTAGACTTCCATAGCAATACTTCCCAGAATCAAATTTGTACTTCTTGTACTTTTTTCGTTTTATTTTCAAAATCCGATTTCCAGGCATTTTGTTAAGTGAAACAAAAATGGCGACTCTGCTGGGGACGACCTTCTCCTCTGACGAGGAGGCAATTGCTCAATATGATGATGTGTTGATTGGATCGACAAAGAAGACTCTGGTTGTACACTTCGATCAGACTGCTTGTGAAGAGATGCTCCGAACTGGGGGTGGTTTTCGCTGCTCCAATGTTCAAAAATCTCGCAAAGCACAAAAAGTTTGGATTCCTAAATCCAAAATAGCTTCTAATCTCTCTGTTGCTTCTGATGGCAAGGGAATTCTTCCCATTCCTGTCGTAGGGGCTCCCTTTTATAACGAGGCAGTCCTTACTTCAACGTTGCACTCTAAGTGTGGCAAGTTATCTTCCGTCTGTGACGGTGAAGATAATCAGGTTTTACGCCCAGTGGGTAAAACCCAAATTTTACGCTCAGTGCATAAGAACGAGTCTCTCATTTGTAATGAGGCAGACTCTAATGCTTGTGCTTCTAAGTGTAAAAATAAGTCTTCCGTCTGTGACGTGGTAGACACACAAAAATTACGCTCTTCGCGTAAAGGAAAATCTCCCGTCTGTGACGTGGTAGATAATCAAAAATTACGCTCTTCGCGTAAAGGTAAGTCTCCTGTCTGTGACAGTGTAGATAAAATTCGCAACGATGTTTTTATATCTAATGTGAATGTACCTAAATGCATACAGCGTAAAAATGTTGTTGGTAAAGCTTTAGTTCTACACCAACAGCCTTCTTATACTGCTCTACGCAAAGTACCGAACCTACAAATCATACGCAATAAAAATGGAATCCTTCATGCTCAAAAATCTCAAGATTTGCGCACACAACTCCAAACGCGTAGAAATGTACAGTTTGGTTCTACGAATGCAGCCAGTAATCTTCTTTATACACAAGGGACTAAACGTTTTGCTATCCGAAATGTAATAAAGAAGATTACTCCTTCTACTCCTTCTGATTTACGTGAATTGCTAATGCAAAAGCGTAAAAATAGACAATCTCCCGTGACACTCCTCCAAGAAAATCATCACTGTGAGTGTCACCAGATTGTGATCAAATGTTGTTGCTCGGCTTCCAGACGGTCAGTTTTTGATCGAATGAATTTTAATGCGCCCCAACAACAAGCTGATGAGTTGTCATATGCATCAGTCAACCTGGCATCTCACACCAACAGAGGACGACGTCCTAGACGAAATACGTCCCAAACCCCAGGTCAACAACAATTCAACAGACTTCTTGATTCTTTTGAAGGAGTATATCAGAATACTTGATCAAGAAGACAAAGACAATTGCAGACTTCTGATTCTGAAGCTGGGGATACTCAATCTCTTGAGTCCGAAACTGATAGTGTTGATTCGTACTTCTATACTAATCCTTCTGTATCTTCAAGAGAGGTTGAATCCTACGCTATTGGAGACAAACCAGAGACGTCATCTGTTAATACAGAACAACATCTCACTGCCGTTGAGCAATCATTGAAAGACATTGTCACGACCCGCTACCCAAATTGTTGGGCTAGGCCGAGTCATGTCCAGCCTACGTTGAGATAAAACGTAGTAAGCTATTCTAAAGACAACAGGATAAGACTAAATGTGCTAACAGTTCTATAAGTGAAGAAGAATCATAAATGCTTCAAACATAAAAGTCGTCGTATATAGTAAAATATCCAAGTACAAGTAAACTGAAATGTAAAACTGGATACATGTCCAGTTACAAAATGATATAGTCTAATACATGTCTACTCTCAAAAGTCTAAGTAAACAAAAGACAACTAGGCGAGGTTCCCTGCAGGAACATCCTCTTAAAGCAAAGCCGGGTCCTCGGCAGTAATCCCATAATATGAGTCGCAGAGTAACTCCTCCTCAGTAAGGACACCTACAACGTTATCCTGTCAGGACGGGAGCAAGTACTAAATCTAGCAAACTAGCATATGAAACATGGAAATGAACATGAGAGGAATAACTGGAAAGCATGGCATCACATAGTCTATCATGGCAAGGACACATATGTCATAGAGACAGATGTATATGTAATGTTTAAAACTGTAGCAGGTATGTGATCGGTCAATAGATGTACAATGTGCGGGGGGCACATAATGAAATGTACTTCCGTACAAGTGAAACGGCGACAGATATACATACGTACAAATCCGCGTTGAGATAAAGCATACGACAAGGTATACATATAAAATGTCAACCTTGCTCGGTACATACGTACGGAAGAAGGGGGCAAGATCACGTACTCAACTATCAGTTTCCCCATAACCCATATTCTAATCATGTGAGAGATACATCAAGACTATTCTAAGCATGGTAGTAACTGAAAGTATATCATGTAGAGATTCTAACTTGCTACCCCAAGGATCAGCATTTAACATGGTGGGGTTTGCAGTTCATTTATGTGACAATATGTAAAGTTCGTAGAAAGTACTTGCCTCTAGCAAAGCAAAACAAAACAAGCTGCGATAACAATGCTATGGATGTCCAGTAACTCGTCGCTGTAGAAGTAAATACAACAACTTAGTTTTACACTAAGCTAAAACACTAGGACACTAATTGGTAAAACACGACTTGTGACTGGACACCTAGCCAAAATGATGACTTGGCATAGGAGACCAATGTGGGGTGACACACTATGTAACTAACTTTCTAAGGTCTTTACACTAGTGAGGGATGGGGTTCAACACGACTAAAACTCCAAATAACACAAAAAGCTACAAGTCATAATTAATCAATAAATAAATCAAAAGATCATTGTGTTCTAACAATTTTTGAAGTAGACAAAAAGCCTAGTTTTTCCTAAATTAAAGTACCAAGGTGATCCTTGTTAATCATAGAAATTTATTATAATTTTTCTGGAATTTATTAACCAGTACAAATATTTTATAAAAATCAGTTTTCCTAAGTATACAGAAAATGAGTTTTGGTTTTATATGCCAAACTAGTGGCAAAACAGTAAATTAAATACTACAAAATTTATACTAAATTAGCTAACTTAACATAGTATCTAAAAACTATTTTCCCATAATTTTAGCAATACTTTAAGTATTTTTAGAAAATCAAAAACAGCTTTGCACACAATAATTAATTATCTGCGTATTTTGTCCATGTATATAATTTGAACCAAGTTCAAATACAGGACCCAAGGCCATGAATCAAGTCCAATATGACTTGTACAGGTCTTGAATGTGTGAAAACACATTTGAGCCCAAATACCCATGCTAGGCTTGGACACCAAATGGTTGCAGTAATTTAAATACACTAAAAATACAATTTGGTAATAGTGCAAAATAAATATTATTATTTTAATAAGGCAAAATTATGCATAGTGAAAATATACATACATATGTAAAAAGTACACATATCTATGTATAAGAAAAATACTTAATTTATAAAGTATATATATATATATATATATTAAGAAAACATTTAATAATAATGTGTATATATAATAATATATATATATACACATGAAAATGTATACATATATATATAAAATTTACTAACTATAAAATATATATACATATATATAAAATACTGTCAAAATACAGTATATACATATATATATACTAATATATATATATATATATATATATATATATATATATATATATATATATATATATATATATATATATATATATATATATATAAATATATATACAAAACAAAAAAGAAAAAGAAAAGGAAAGAAACAGAAAAAGAAAAAGAAAGGAAACAGAAAGGGGGCTCGAACCTGAGCCAGCGGGGGGGGTTTTAGGCTCTGCGCGCTGGCCAGTGGGCCAGTTGGCCCGTTTGTTTAGGAATAGGGTTTTAGTTCATTTTATTTCATTTTAGGTTAGATTAATAAATAAAAAAAAATATAAAAATCTGTCCTGTGTCCTGACAGTTAAGGACACAGGTATCAACGTGTCCGGGGTGATTTTGACACGTACAACACAAGTTTCGTGTGTCCTCGTCTGCGTTCGTGTTCGCCAGGACACGGCGAACACTTTCGACCCAACACGAGACACGCACGACACGTCGTGACACTTGCAACTTACGTGTCCGGCCGTCGTAGGGGGGGTTCGATGGTGCTGACGGGCGGAGGAGACGTCGGGGTCAGGGCGCTCCGGTGGCGACGTGTTCGCCTCACTGCGGCGAACCTTATGACGGTGGTGGTAGGTGGTGGCGTGCGTCGTAGGGGCGGCGCTCGGGTCTAGCCGGAGCTAGGGTTCCGGTGGGGTGAGAGGGGGTGATGGGGCGGCACTGGCGGTCGTGGGGGAAATTTAGGGTTAGGGTCTGGTCGAGGGGAGTGAGGGGGATTTTATAGGGCCTCTGGAGGCGGTGGGGGCAGCCGGGAAAGGCGGGGGCAGGGCGGTGAGTCGGTCGGGGCAGTCGTCGGGTCAGCGGGGGTTGGTGAGGGAGGAGAGAAAGTGAGTGACTGGTCGGGGGGGGGTTTGGCAGGTTAGCACAAAAGTCCCCCAAGTTTAGGAATTGCATAATCGATTTATTAGCGAGATAATACAAAACAGGATTTGCAAATCCTAATTAAAACATTTCCTTTTATTACAAACTGATATACTAACTATTCTAAAAATTGCAAAACATTATTAAAACAATTCAGAAAATTGCAAAATAATATTTTTTGTATTTTAAAACTCATAAAAATTCATTTAAAAATTCTAGAAAATTTCTAAAATCATATTAAATTATTTTAAAACCAATAATGATATTTAATAATTAATTAACACTAGTTTAATAAATTTTGAAAATCAGGGGTTGACAAGTCTTCCCTCCTTGAAAAATTTCGTCCTCGAAATTCACAAGGATTGAAGACCTACAATATTCTAACATAGCAAGCAATGCAACAAAATGACTAAGGCTGCGATCGAAACTAACCTCTAAGGTATCAAGCGGGAACGGGTGGTTCCCTCGCAGCGGTTGGATCAAACAAGTAAGGGTATCTCTCCCTCATGTCCGACTCCCTCTCCCAAGTAGATTCACCTGGGGAGTGACGGCTCCAAGCTACTCGCACTAGGGGTATAACCTTGTTCCTCAGCCTCTTCTCTCTCCGGTCTAATATCTCTACTGGCTGCTCAGAAACTGTAAGGCTCGGTCCGACCTCCAACTCTGAATGATCTAGCACATGACTGGGGTCTGGAACATATCTCCTCAGCTGAGATACGTGAAAGACGTCGTGAACTCCTGCTAGGTTGGGTGGAAGTGCAACCCTGTAAGCTATCTCTCCGATCCTGCCAAGCACCTCGAATGGCCCGATGTATCTGGGGCTCAGCTTCCCTCCTCGTCCGAACCGGATCGTCCCTCTAGTAGGTGATATCTTCACTAGCACCATATCACCGTCTGCGAACTCCATCGGCCTGCGACTAGCATCAGCCCAGTGTTTCTGCCTGTCTTGAGCTACTCTGAGCCTGTCTCTGATCATCCCGACTTTCTCTGCTGCATCCGTGATCATCTCTGGTCCGAGCATAACTCTGTCTCCGACATCATCCTAAAAGAGCGGTGTGCGACATCGTCGTCCATATAGCACCTCGAAAGGAGACATACCAATACTGGCCTGGTAGCTGTTGTTGTATGAAAACTCTACCAAGTGCAGATGGCTCTCCCATGATCCTCCGAAGTCCAGCACGCAAGTCCTCAGCATATCCTCCAGTGTCTGTATCGTCCTCTCGGACTGCCCATCTGTCTGTGGGTGGTACGCCGTACTGAACTTGAGCCTACTGCCCAACTCCTCCTGCAAGCTCCTCCAGTAGTAGGATGTGAATCTACTGTCTCTGTCTGACACGATGCTCACCGGCACTCCGTGTAGGCGAACTATCTGCTGCATGTATAGCTCCGCCAACTTTTCGGTGGAAAGCCCCACCTTGAAGGGTATGAAGTGCGCATACTTCGTCAGCTTGTCTACGATAACCCAGATGGCATCCTTCCCTCCTTGGGAACGAGGAAGCCCTGAAACGAAGTCCATCATAATATATTCCCACTTCCACTCAGGAATGGGTAACGGCTGCAACAAACCAGCTGGCCTCTGGCGCTCTGCCTTGACCTGCTGGCAAACTAGACATCTCGAGACAAAACGCGATACATCTCTCTTCATCCCGCGCCACCAAAGATGTTCCCGCAAGTCACGGTACATCTTGTTAGCACCAGGGTGAATAGAATATCTCGATCGATGCGCCTCCTGCAAAACTGCCTCTACTAGCTCTCCCTTCGGCACGCACAATCGGCTGCCATGCCTCAGGGATCCATCCTCTACTATAGTGAAGTCATCTAGCAATCCAGCTAATGCCTGGGGTCGAAGTCTGCGAAGGCTCTCATCTGTAGACTGTGCCTCTCGGATCTGCTTCATCAAACCTGACTGAATGTCAAGCGCCATCATCTGTATCACTGATCCTGGCCGAACTAGCTCGATACCGAGCTTCTCCAGATCCTCCCGCAAATACCGATCAATCATCAGATACCATGCCATCGGATGCCTGCTCAGCGCATCCGCCACCACATTTGCCTTTCCGGGGTGATACTGTAAATCGATGTCGAAGTCCTTCATCAACTCCAACCATCGTCTTTGCCTCATGTTCAGCTCTTTCTGCGTGAACACATACTTCAAGCTTTTGTGGTCAGTAAAGATTTCCACACGCTCTCCGTATAAGTAATGTTTCCATAACTTGAGTGCAAAGATCACCGCAGCTAACTCTAGGTCATGGGTAGGATAATTTCTCTCATGAGTCCGCAACTGCCTAGATGCATAAGCAATTACTTTCCCATGCTGCTGTAGAACACATCCTAGCCCCTTCCCAGAAGCATCACTGTATATGGTGAAACCTCCAGAACCTGAAGGTAAAGTCAGAACTGGAGCGGTCGTCAGCCTCCTCTTCAGCTCCTCAAATGCTGTCTGGCAGTCCTCAGACCAAATGTACTCTGCGTCCTTTCGCGTCAGCTTCGTCATGGGTTTAGCTATCCTAGCAAAGTCCTGGATGAACTTTCTGTAATAGCCTGCTAAACCCAGAAAACTCCTGATCTCTGAAACTGACGTCGGAGCCTTCCACGTCTCAACTGCAGCAATCTTCCTGGGATCTACCGAGATTCCATCTCCAGTGACTACATGGCCGAGAAACTCCACTCGGTCTAAAAAGAACTCGCACTTTGGCAATTTGGCAAACAATCTCTCCTGCCTCAGAATCCCCAAAACTATCCGCAAGTGCTCTGCATGCTCCTCCGACGTCTTCGAGTATATCAGGATGTCGTCGATAAACACTACGACGAACTTATCCAGATACTGGTGAAATGTCTTATTCATCAAGTTCATAAAGACAGCTGGCGCATTTGTGAGACCAAATGGCATCACCAGAAACTCGTACTACCCGTACTTCGTGTTGAACGCCGTCTTCTGGATGTCCGCTGGCCTAACCTTCACCTGGTGGTACCCGGATCTCAAGTCTATCCTGGAAAACACCTTCGCCCCGCTCAACTGGTCGAACAAATCATCTATCCTGGGTAGAGGATATTTGTTCTTGATGGTGATGGCATTCAAGGCCCGGTAATCAATACACAACCGGACTGTACCATCCTTCTTAGGCACAAAGAGCACTGGCGCTCCCCATGTAGAAGCACTGGATCGTATGAAACCCTTTTTTAACAGGTCATCAATCTGCTCTTTCATCTCTATGGCCTCCTTGGGATTCACTCTATAGCAAGCCCGGGATACTGGTGATGAACCCGGCACTAAATCTATAGTGAACTCCACATCTTTGTCAGACGAAAGTCCTGGAAGAACCTCTGGGAATACATCTATAAACTCCCTAATGATAGGGTGTGGCGGTGCTGCGTCCTCGACTGTCACACAACAGTTCGGCTCTAGGCTGATCTCCGACCATGTCCTCCTGACACTGAATGGTGCTGTGCCTGGGGGACTGAACAAAATACTACCCTCATAGCAACCTATAGATGCATGGGCGTAGCTAAGCCAGTCCATCCCCAATATGATATCATAACCGGGGAGTGGCATCACAAAGAATCGCCCTCTGAACTCTCTCCCGGCTATAAAAATAGAACATCTATAGATAGATCTAATAGGCACTGGTCCTCCTCCCGTCATCACTCTACTAATCTCCGCAGTAGGTGTAGCTACTAGATGATGTTTATGCATAAACTCTAATGATAGGAAGCTATGAGATGCACCAGAATCAAACAAACATACAGCTAGAAAAGTATGCAAATAAACATGACCTGTGATGACGTCAGCTAAGTAATCCGGCTCCGAAACCTGCTCCGGCTCCGGCTCAATGGCTAGACTATAAACCCTCCCCTGAGGTCCCTTCTGCTGCTGCAGATGCTGCCCGAACCTCTGCTGCTGAGTCGGGAGCGGTCCTCTAGTCTTTACTACTGGGCACTCTCGAATCTGATGGGTGGCAGACCCACAAGCTAAACACTGCTTCAACCTCTTCCTGCAGACGGTGTGATCATGCCCTGGTCTTCCGCAGAAAGAACATATAGCTCCCCTCTGCTGCTGCTGCTGCTGATGCCGGGGTCCCGGGGCTCTAACTGGCGGGGTCTGATGATGTGGTGTAGGGGGACGGTAAGTCTGCTGGGGTGGCGTCGGCGCTCTCTGCTGGAAAGTCTGACGCTTGGACGGTCCCTCATGATGTACAGAAGCCGGCCTCTTACATGACAGAAGACGCTCCTCGATGCTTCGGGCTAACTCTAGGCTCTGGTAGTAGTCAGTCGTACCGTTCGCCACTATAAGGATGCCAATATCTGGAACTAGACCATGGCAAAACCTACAGGTCATCTCCTCTAGATCAGCAACCAGACTAAGAGCAAAACGGCTCAGGCGACTAAACTCTCCCGCATAGTCATCAACAGAATGGTTCCTCTGTTGGATGTTCTGGAATCGTAGCCCCATGGCTACTCTAGCAGTGGTCGAGAAGAATTTCTTCTTGAACTGGGTCTTGAACTGGTCCCAGGTGGCTCTACCTCTCGCAAACAACGGCTCATTCCTGAACCAGACTCCTGCTAAGTCTATCAGCAGAAATCCTGCTGCCTCGACCTGAAGGTCATCCGGCATCCTAACTCCCAGAAGCTTCCTCTCTACAGAATCTAGCCAGTCATCAGCTACTACTATGCCCTCAGTCCCTGAGAACTCCTTGGGATTCAGACCCATGAAGTCCTTGACCATCCCCGCTCTCTGCCGTGGCTCTACATGTGGTGGGACCACGGGACTTCCCTCAGAACGCTCCATGCTCTGGCGGAGTAGGGTAGTCTGCTCCTGATGGGTTGTTAGGAACCCCTGGATCAGTGTGAGCAGCTGGGTCCCATCGAGTGTGACGGAAGCCTGGGTGGGTATAGTGATAGGGGGTGGTAGAAGTATCGGGTCCTGCCGGGCCTGGGATGTGGAAGGTGGTATCTGGGTCTGTGGATCTGTAGAGTGGGGAAATGTGGTAGGTGGAGGTGTATCAGTCAACCGGTCAGCTGACTGGATATGGAGGGCCCCATTCTCGGGGGTAACATACTGGGACGAACGAGTAAGCACCATCTAAATTACATAAAAAGACTTATAAGGACTTTGTTTAAAGTAAGCAATCATATGCAAGAAAATCTAATTATAATAGCAAACATGTGATGTATTTCCTATGTTGCAATCCTAGCATTCCTCTAAGTGTTCTAAGCGTTTTTTCTAATGTTGTCTAATTACCTTAAGTTCCTAATTGCAGGCATGCTTGGTACAATAACGTAACCAAACAGTTTAGTCAGGACCTGCATGGGCCACAACTAAAAACATGTCACGACCCGCTATCCAAATTGTTGGGCTAGGCCGAGTCATGTCCAGCCTACGTTGAGATAAAACGTAGTAAGCTGTTCTAAAGACAACAGGATAAGACTAAATGTGCTAACAGTTCTATAAGTGAAGAAGAATCATAAATGCTCCAAACACAAAAGTCGTCGTATATAGTAAAATATCCAAGTACAAGTAAACTGAAATGTAAAACTGGATACATGTCCAATTACAAAATGATATAGTCTAATACATATCTACTCTCAAAAGTCTAAGTAAACAAAAGACAACTAGGCGGGGTTCCCTGCAGGAACATCCTCGTAAAGCAAAGCCGGGTCCTCGGCAGTAATCCCATAATATGAGTCGCAGAGTAACTCCTCCTCAGTAAGGACACCTACAACGTTATCCTGTCAGGACGGGAGCAAGTACTAAATCTAGCAAACTAGCATATGAAACATGGAAATGAACATGAGAGGAATAACTGAAAAGCATGGCATCACATAGTCTATCATGGCAAGGACACATATGTCATAGAGACAGATGTATATGTAATGTTTAAAACTGTAGCAGGTACGTGATCGGTCAATAGATGTACAATGTGCGGGGGGCACATAATGAAATGTACTTCCGTACAAGTGAAACGGCGACAGATGTACATACGTACAAATCCGCGTTGAGATAAAGCATACGACAAGGTATACATATAAAATGTCAACCTTGCTCGGTACATACGTACGGGAGAAGGGGGCAAGATCACGTACTCAACTATCAGTTTCCCCATAACCCATATTCTAATCATGTGAGAGATACATCAAGACTATTCTAAGCATGGTAGTAACTGAAAGTATATCATGTAGAGATTCTAACTTGCTACCCCAAGGATCAGCATTCAACATGGTGGGGTTTGCAGTTCATTTATGTAACAATATGTAAAGTTCGTAGAAAGTACTTGCCTCTAGCAAAGCAAAACAAAACAAGCTGCGATAACAATGCTATGGATGTCCAGTAACTCGTCACTGTAGAAGTAAATACAACAACTTAGTTTTATACTAAGCTAAAATACTAGGACACTAATTGGTGAAACACGACTTGTGACTGGGCACCTAGCCAAAATGATGACTTGGCATAGGAGACCAATGTGGGGTGACATACTATGTTAACTAACTTTCTAGGGTCTTTACACTAGTGAGGGATGGGGTTCAACACGACTAAAACTCCAAATAACACAAAAAGCTACAAGTCGTAATTAATCAATAAATAAATCAAAAGATCATTGTGTTCTAACAATTTTTGAAGTAGACAAAAAGCCTAGTTTTTCTTAAAGTAAAGTACCAAGGTGATCCTTGTTAATCATAGAAATTTATCATAATTTTTCTGGAATTTATTAACCAGTACAAATATTTTATAAAAATCAGTTTTCCTAAGTATACAGAAAATGAGTTTTGGTTTTATATGCCAAACTAGTGGCAAAACAGTAAATTAAATACTACAAAATTTATACTAAATTAGCTAACTTAACATAGTATCTAAAAACTATTTTTCCATAATTTTAGCAATACTTTAAGTATTTTTAGAAAATTAAAAACAGCTTTGCACACAATAATTAATTATCTGCGTATTTTGTCCATGTATATAATTTGAACCAAAGTTCAAATACAGGACCCAAGGCCATGAATCAAGTCCAATATGACTTGTACAGGTCTTGAATGTGTAAAAACACATTTGAGCCCAAATACCCATGCTAGGCTTGGACACCAAATGGTTGCAGTAATTTAAATACACTAAAAATACAATTTGGTAATAGTGCAAAATAAATATTATTATTTTAATAAGGCAAAATTATGCATAGTAAAAATATACATACATATGTAAAAAGTACACATATCTATGTATAAGAAAAATACTTAATTTATAAAGTATATATATATATATATATATATATATATATATATATATATATATATATATATATTAAGAAAACATTTAATAATAATGTGTATATATAATAATATATATATATACACATGAAAATGTATACATATATATATAAAATTTACTAACTATAAAATATATATACATATATATAAAATACTGTCAAAATACAGTATATACATATATATATATACTAATATATATATATATATATATATATATATATATATATACATATATATATAATATATATACAAAACAAAAAAGAAAAAGAAAAGGAAAGAAACAGAAAAAGAAAAAGAAAGAAAACAGAAAGGGGGGCTCGAACCTGAGCCAGCGGGGGGGGGGGGGGTTTAGGCTCTGGGTGCTGGCCAGTGGGCCAATTGGCCCGTTTGTTTAGGAATAGGGTTTTAGTTCATTTTATTTCGTTTTAGGTTAGATTAATAAATAAATAAAATATAAAATCTGTCCTGTGTCCTGACAGTTAAGGACACAGGTATCAACGTGTCCGGGGTGATTTTGACATGTACGACACAAGTTTCGTGTGTCCTCGTTTGCGTTCGTGTTCGCCAGGACATGGCGAACACTTTCGACCCAACACGAGACACGCACGACACGTCGTGACACTTGCAACTTACGTGTCCGGCCGTCGTAGGGGGGTTCGATGGTGCTGACGGGCGGAGGAGACGTCGGGGTCAGGGCGCTCCGGTGGCGACGTGTTCGCCTCACTGCGGCGAACCTTGTGACGGTGGTGGTAGGTGGTGGCGTGCGTCGTAGGGACGGCACTCGGGTCTAGCCGGAGCTAGGGTTCCGGTGGGGTGAGAGGGGGTGATGGGGCGGCGCTGGCGGTCGTGGGAGAAATTTAGGGTTAGGGTCTGGTCGAGGGGAGTGAGGGGGATTTTATAGGGCCTCTGGAGGCGGTGGGGGCAGCCGGGAAAGGCGGGGACAGGGCGGTAAGTCGGTCGGGGCAGTCGTCGGGTCAGCGGGGGTTGGTGAGGGAGGAGAGAGAGTTAGTGACTGGTCGGGGGGGGTTTGGCAGGTTAGCACAAAAGTCCCCCAAGTTTAGGAATTGCATAATCGATTTATTAGCGAGATAATACAAAACAGGATTTGCAAATCCTAATTAAAACATTTCCTTTTATTACAAACTGATATACTAACTATTCTAAAAATTGCAAAACATTATTAAAACAATTCAGAAAATTGCAAAATGATATTTTTTGTATTTTAAAACTCATAAAAATTCATTTAAAAATTCTAGAAAATTTCTAAAATCATATTAAATTATTTTAAAACC
This sequence comes from Iris pallida, assembly GCA_029216955.1. NCBI lineage: Eukaryota > Viridiplantae > Streptophyta > Magnoliopsida > Asparagales > Iridaceae > Iris > Iris pallida. Next base: position 16,284,000 of record JANAVB010039620.1, read on the forward strand.
AATAATGAAATTTAATAATTAATTAACACTAGTTTAATAAATTTTGAAAATCAGGGGTTGACAGACATGCTTAACATGATGCAAAGCATGCACCAGATAATAACGACTCAGCAAACTGCTCAACTAGCAATTGTAACACCGGTTCAGGCAGCAGTACCAACTCAAGATAGCCAAGGGGTTGTTATACCTTTGAATATCCAAGAGCCTGCTGTTAACCAAAATTCTGCATCTCCAGATCCTATCATTCTAGAAGATGTACCATCTCCGGTGGGGATTACGGTACAACCAACAACTTTTTAATCAAATGTGCTTCCACAAACTAGCGAAGCCATTCAAGCAGTGCGTGAGCTCAAAGCACAGCTTGAAGTTTTAAAGCAAAAGGATCAACTCCAGAGGTTAGGGATTAAGCAACCTTATCCTCCTCATTGGAATGATGTACCCTTTCTACCGAAATTCAAGCCACAGTCAATGGTATTGTTTGATGGAAAGGCTTCTCCTAGTCAGTATATCAATTACTTTGATATTATGACTGCACATTTGCAGAAAAATGATGCTCTTCTCACTCGAGTATTCATTGGATGCTTGACGGGTTCAGCTTACGACTGGTATCGTAGTTTATCCGACAATTGCATTTCGTCTTTTGACGAATTTAAGGCAATGTTTCTCTCTCGCTTCTATGAAGGAGGTATGGACATGAACATGTCCTCCTTAATAGAAATCAAGCAAAAGGAGAAAGAAGATACTCGGACGTTCATTGAACGTTTTTGACAGGCGACTCTAAAGATGCCCCCTGGTATGCCAGATTCAGCGCTGATTGATACATGCAAGATGAATCTGCGACCATCCATCACTGTCTTCACGTGTTCCCAATTCACAGATTGGGCTTCGTTTATTATAGCAGCAGTTTCTGCCGAGACCAATGGTAGGTTGGCTCGTGAACATGGGATGATTTTCGCCTCTGAGGATAAAGGAAAGAAAAGTAATCCTGGTAATAATTCCGGCAATCGTAATATGAAAGGAAAAGACACTCTTATGGTCAATCTTTCCAAGAATAAAATGACGCAGAATAATCAGGAATCTTCCAGGCCAAAAGAAGAATACTCTTTTGATGAAAGTGATATCCCAGGGATATTCCAATGTCAGGTAAAGAGTGGTAAACTCCAGATTCCGGAGCCAAAGAGGCCTAATGAGGTGAATCTGACTGACAATCCTAAATATTGTATCTATCATAGATACATTAATCATCCTACCAGTGCTTGCTATATTTTGAAGAAGAAAATTCAAGAGCTGATAAATGGTGGTGCTATCGCTTTAACCAATGATGACCATACGGTTACAACTAATATGGTTTCTCTTCAATTTGGAGATTTTCCTCCACAACAAGTACCAGATGGAATTGTCCCAATTTCGAAGGCGATGATGAAGATTTTGAATATTCCGCCTGCCAGGGAGGAAAATGAAGGATTGTTGCCTCTTACATTAAAGAATGGTGAAATTATGTGGGTACATCCTGACTTAATACCTGAAATGGAAGATGAAGGTAAAACTTCAAAATCCAAGAAAGGTAAGAAAGTCAAAACTTGCAACATGATTTCTCATATTATTCCAGATCCTGATGATTTGGATCATCTATGGGATGGCATTCCTTTGGAAAATAGACGGAGAGGATTGAACATATGTCCTCCAAGTCTGGCTCCTCCTGCCAAGCTCAAGCTTACTCATCAGCAGTGGCTAGCCATGAATAGTGTTCCCTTATATCGGGCACAATAAGTCTTCGCTGCTTATGAAAAAGCTCCTACAGGGATTTTTCCTCGAATCCCGAATCCTTCTCCTCCCGTAGCTACGGAGACGTCTATTCCTCATTCTCCTGTAGTTACATAGATCTCTTCTTCTTCTTCTATGGAACCACCTGTTGAAAGTCCACTGCCTACTCACTTGTACAGTCAGCAATCTGTCATTCTCATGAAGAAGATGGGTTATGACTTTCAAAAGGCAGAAGGTTTAAATTATGATAAAGGAATACGACTTCCTTTACAAATTTAAAGTTAAAAATCCACTGTTGGATTGGGTTCTAAGGTTTCTCATAACAATCCTCGTAAGAAGAAGGCTAAGGAAAGGAAGACTAAATCCTGCAATATGGTACTTCCTTCTTCTGAGTCTGAAGAAGAAACTTTTGTTGGTACAAGGTCTGGAAAGGAGTACCCCAAAGATTATGAGGGATCCTCCAAAGAAGCAGAGAATGTTGAAACACCGTCAACTCAACCGTCTCTTGTTCCTGCTGTGGTTGAAAAGGGGAAACAGAAAGCGGTACGCTTCGACGTCCCGTTGAAGTCTACTTCCAGTCAGGGGGTGGTGATGAAACCTTATAAATTTGATATTCTAGCCCAGTTAGCTAATACTCCGGCTAGATTATCTATCTTCGAGTTGCTTCGCCTTTCTAAAGAAAGTCGTGAAACTTTGAGTGAAGCTTTGCTGCAAGCTGACTCCTGCTTAGCTCAACTCAAGACTCCTGACAATATACCAGTGTCATGCCCACAATGTCATAGTGTGATGGAAGCAATTTCTAACATCACCTTTACACAAGAAGATATGCTGTTGAAGCATAACAAGCATGACAGGCCTTTGTGCTACACTGGGTATATTGAATCCATTAAAGTTGACAGGATTTACATTGATCCTGGGTATTCCATTAGCATAATTCTTCAAAGCATGACCATTGAGGATTCCTACTAATGATCTGACTTACACTAGTACCATAATAGTTGGTTTTAACTCTGGAAAGAGTAAACCACTGGGAAAGATTCGTCTGAAGATTCAGATTGGTAATTTTCGAACTATGGCAATATTTTATGTTATCAACTCAGACGTATCCTACAATATTCTTCTGGAAAGACCATGAATTCATGAACACAACATCGTGCCTTCAACTCTCCACCAATGCTTCAAGTATGTGGATTTCCAAGGGGTTGTAAAGACTGAGTTTGCTGATATCAATCCTTTCAAGGGTGTTGAAGCCTATTTTTCTGATTCAAGGCTCTACAAACAAGAGCATGTGAAAGAAATATCAGATATGGCTGAAGATCAATCATCTGCTGAAGACCAGTCTATTAACGAAGATCCGCCAGAAGAGCAACCTTTGAATATCAAAGTCAAAGGACGAATCCAACCCCAATCTGTCAATAATTAACCTTTGATGATCAAGGTTAAAGGAAGAACTCAAGCTTCATCTGAGGAATCAGTGAATGTTCCTGCTAAAAGCCAAGTTCAACCTCTTGTGATCAAGGTCAAAGGGCGTACTTTTCGTACGAATGATTCAGAACCTCCATTGATTGTCAATCTTGGCAAATCTACGCAGAAGATGGATGATAGTCCACTAATGATTAATCCGAAGCGTAGCAGTCAAATTGTAAATGATGTAAATATTGATCATTCTGTACTTTTTGATATCAATGAAGATTTCCTTTTCGAGTATATGGCTGTCAAGTTTATTGGAAGAATGACTTTATCTTCTGATAATCAAAGTCATCAATATAAAGACGACATAGACACGGAGGAAACCTTATACATTGACAATAAGGAAAATTCTTTTCCTCCTCATGTCGATGTTGGACCTTATGCTCAAAGGTTTCTAACATCTTCTCCATATCTTATTCCTATAGCCGCTTCATCACAAGCTTGTGTAACTTACCGAATCCGACACGACACGACACGACACAGTGTCACTCCCAGACCAAAAGAAATCGATAAGCAACATCAAAAAGAAATTTCCTATTCATTTAGTTTCTAAAAATTAGATCGAAATGCCCATTGGGACATTTCATCAAACACTTAGAGAGAGGGACTGATACGTGTCCATTTAGGACACGAAATGGACACAAAACCTAGGTCTAGGCATACCTACAGTTAGGGTAGACCTAGGGCTTTCCAAATATGCAAAGAAACTAGAAATTTAATAGAGTTTACATTGATTTACCTATAGGTGACCAAATGCAAGAAAAGCCTCAAATGGGGGGGGTTCCTCTTGCTAGTAAACTTCTCCAAATTGGTAAGAATCTGAGAAAAATAAATAACAACAGCAAGAACACCTCATTTAAAATCCATTGCAATTTGTTTGAGGGAAAATGAAGCTAAAATAGAGTTTTTAGGGATTTGTGAAGATGGAAACTCACCTCTTTCCAAAGCTTTGTTCTTCCTAAGAGGCTAGCCCTAATTTCTAGGAGAATATTTATAGGGGGGAATCCCTAGGACTAGGTTAAGTGGCCGGCCAACTAGGGATTGGGTTAGGGCTAGGTTCACATGGCTAATGGATTGGCTAGTCATTAATCAATGTTCAATCACAAGTCATGACTTGTGTCTAATGTCTTCTATTCTAACTCTATATTCCTAATTAATTCTAATAACTAGAGTATGGTTAACTTAACTTAACCTAGGGTCCCAATCTAACCAAGTCTAAACTCAACTAGGGTTAGGTCACAAAGTTAAAGCTAGTCAAAGTCAACCTAGTCATCCTTCATTCAAACAATTCCAAAATAATTTCTAAAAATTCCCATAAATTCAAATAAATTCTAATAAATTTAAATAACCCCAAAAATGACAAAATACCCTCAAACTAGAAATGATAAACAAAATACCCTAATCATATGGCTGGGCTCTAGGTCAACCAGTCTCCAAGGTTACACTATCAAAACACCAAAATCACAAGTCATAATTTAAAATAGTTTCAAATGATTAAAAATCATCAAAAATTATATCATAATTTAAATATCATTATTAAAAGACTGAAATTACAAAATTTTAAAATTACCCTCTTCTGGAAAACTGGGTGTTACAATCCTACCCACCTTATAAAAATTTCGTCCTCGAAATTAAAGGTGATCGTACTCCTTCTAGGTTAAGCCCCCCAGCAATCATAGTCTCATAACCTATTTAAATCATACAGTTGAAAAGTGTAACCTATGGGGTCATGGCATGTAGTATCAGTCTGGGATCTCATCTAGTTACACCAACTATGCTACAGTACTAGGCAATCACAAGGTATCAAAACATACAAGCAAGGGATGCATCAAATATTTTCAAAGAGGGATACTAAGGTTAGGTCAAAACTCACCTCCAGCTAGGTCTGAGAACTAGAACTCCCTCCTCGAAGCAGGGTCCTGGTTGGGACAGGTATATCAGGGCAGTGCTGCACCCAATGTACAGCTGACCCACAGAATAGGCACAATCCTAGTCTCTTTCTACAGTTGTTCCACTTGTGTCAAGACTTCTTACAGTAGGCACAGATAGGCTCTGGCTCAGCTGGCCTCTGCTGGACAGGAGACTAGACTGGGTATGATGATATAGGCTGGATATATGGGTACTCCTCAAACTCTGGATAGGACTGGGTACTGCTCCTCGCCCTCTTGGAGCTAGGCTCTCCTCTTGGAAGCACAGAGTCCCGCAGATGTAGCAACCTCTAGATTTGCTCCCTCATGGCCTCATCATGAACTCTCTGTGACTCCAATAGCCTTTCTTGGAAATATCCAAACACCTGGGCTGCGTCGAGTAACAAACCTCCGGGTGGTACAGTATGGAGTACCCTCACAGGGGGTAGGGAAAGGCTCTCGGTCTCAGGCAAATCCGCAGCTCTCTCCTGAACGACAGGAGATGAAGGAAGACTATCTGGCGAGGCTACCACCATCTCCTCAATGGCAGGAGGTGCCACCACCCCCTGATCAGATAGAGGGATCACTACCTCCTGAACAATATGAGGTGGAGGCACACTCTCAGTAGCTGCAGCTGCTCTCAGGCGACGGGCTCGGGTCATGGGTGCCATACTGGAAAGGATAAAAACACAACAATTATTAAGGCTGTACAGCAGTCTACCATCCTATCTGAAAATCGGTAATTATCAAAAATAAAATAAGATATATAAAGGGGGTACTATTTAAAAATCAAGATCAAAAGTTTAAGGAACAAAAGTCAATAGCATTGAAATCCAATCACGATATATATATATATAGTGTGTTAGAGAGGGAAAAGCTAGCATTATGTAAGGGTTATGTGGTTTGTGTGAAATATACATGAAAGTGTATAGGAGGATTTGGGTTTTAAAACAATATTTATCAAGTTACACTACTCATGGCATATTGGTTAAGCAGTCTACAAGGCACAAGCTATTTACTCATAACATGCATGGCTAATCATATATATATATATATATATATATATATATATATATATATATATATATATATATATATATATATATTTTTCTAATCATATATATATATATATAAGTATATTTATACGTATAGAGAGGTAGAGATTTAATTGCATCTACACATATTATAACATGTATACAGAACTATATATATTTATATATATATATATATATATATATATATATATATATATATATATATATATATATATATTTATATATATATATATATCTATATAGCTATATGAACATAACATAGAGATGAAGGGTTAGGTTTTCATGGCTGTTGTGAACATTAGTGTAGAGTGTCAAGTGTACATGGGTTAAAACTTAAAATGAAGGGTTCAATCATTCAGTTAGCTCAACATTACATATTAGATCTGAAATTGAACTACGCATTTAAAAGCAATGTAAAAATATTAACATGTATTCAGTTTTCAAAATTTTGGAGAAATTCGAACAGTAAAACCAACTCAATGTTTACCACAACCACAACCTAACATGTAAGAGTGTGAAACCTAACATTATATACCTACACACAACAACGTACACGGCTCAAAACATTACATTAAAGAAAACTGCAATTTGACTGATCACTTAGAAATCAGACTTAAAGGGTTAATATGTACACAGCCTCAGATTTGACAAATTCAACACAAAACTCAATCAATTTCCTTAAGAATTGAAACCTTGTATGTAACATACATGTGCAGTATTGTAAACAACAACTAATAACATGAAATTTAAATTTAATTTACAAATTTAATCTGGGAAAGCAGAGAATTAGTCACTGATACTGTCCTATATTAGAATCATTAGGATTTTGAGAAATTAACATCAACATATTAATATGCATTTAGAAAGGTGAAAAATCAAGTGTAGCATGCATACGTGTCAGGCAAGCATCTGTGTCCACTATATATATATATATATATATATATATATATATATATATATATATATATATATATATATATATAGGTAATACTAGAAATAATGGCAAGAAGAAAATAATGATAAAATCTGTTCTGCTTATCTATTTAAAAGAAGGAACCATTTTGAAACCAGAGTTATAATAACAAATCTATGTCAAGGTCTAGCAAAATCATTGATTCATTGTATTAGGAAGAAATTTATAGCAAGAAGTTACACTAGATTTATAATAACAGCTAAGCCACTCCTACTCATACTCCTACTCGTAAGTTATTTGATGATGGGGGTACAATTTATAACAACAGAATGGTATGATAGAGATGATATGTTTAAAACCTTCTCAAGATACAATCTGATAATCATATGTGTCTGTCCAAAATTATGTTACTCAGAGTCCTCGTCATGCCAGTAAGCAAGGCTGCGATAAACGATAGATTCCATAACTAGGGTATGCACCTCTACAATCATGTCGTCTGGAAATATCGCTATGCCGACTAGTATAGCTGCGAGAAATTCCAAATCTCATAACCAAGATACGTACATCCGAAGCCAGGTCTCCATGTTTCTGCCATGCTAGCTAATATGGCTGCGATAAACTACAGGTTCCATAATCAAGTAGACGTTTTACCATCCATGTATTCTCGTCAACATATGTTATCAGAAAAATATCGTAACTCAGGCCTTAAAATTCATCTCGATAGGAAAATCAAAATCAACAACGATCCAACAAAATCAAATTCAGTAATCAAGGAGTAAGAGCAACGAAACAAGGGAAATGATTCAAATTGAAGTTTAAATAAGATTCTCAAGGGTCATCCCAGGAATCTCTCAAGGAATCCTAACTGTGATTGAGTACCTTCAAAAATATATCCTAATCCTACTGCAGGCTGTAGTGATACTCTAGTTCGAATACCACTACATAAACTCGACATGCATGGGCCACCACTAAAAACGTGTCACGACCCGCACCCACTGTGAGGGTACGAGAACGTAACAACGTCCAGCCTACGTCGCAGTGTCGGCGGTAGAACGCTGTCCTAGGTCACAACATCTAACAATATAAAGCTGAGCAGTTTATACTCCCCGAATTGGGGTGACATAGCAGAAAATAAACTCAATCACAACTAATGAAGAAGAAGCACGATATGATAAGAACTCAAGGATAATATAGATGATCAAATAGTCTAAGATAACATCTCAGCAGATATCCAGAGTACAAGGTCTCAGCTACTGAATATGAAAGAATATACAACCCAGATCTCAAAGACAGAAATAAAGTCTAACTACTAGTCTCAAGACAACATAAGTAAGATAAAGCCTAACTAAGCTAGTCTAGGCAGTAGGGTAAAGTCGTCAGCTAGAGCTGTCCTGCAGAAGGTATCCACACAGGCCTCTTCCTCGTCCTATGTAATATTTTCAACAGGTCCAGTCAGGACAGGAGTGAGCATAATACATCTCAACAGTTCATAGCAGGTTAGAAAATATAATCATGTAGTAAAGTAAGATATAGATACTGAAGAAATGCAGTATATAAACAGAGAGAGAGAACTGTAATAGAAATATCTACTATAAGTAAAGAACTAACAGTGGCTAGTGAGTCAGAGTATAATATAGACATATAAATGGCATAGGATGATTCTGATGCTACACTATGGAAGGATTCTGATGCTACACTACTTGGATATTATTCACATGTCTACTTCTACTCCTCCGTACCCCCAACTAATACATAAGGATCCAACCAAGTTATGTTATGATTCTATGTAACGGCCCCCGAATGGTGGTACATAGTAGTCCCATAAATAAGGATTCTAGGAAACCTAATAAATGGGATAAAGATTCAAGGAAAACTCTGTGATCATAAGAGTATATGTCACAAGTGATCAAAAAACCAAAGAAGCATAGTGATATGCCATGTAAGTGAAACGCACAGAACATATAGTACCCGATGCTCCCTGAAGGGATGACATCTTAAGAAGGGATCCATATAATACTAATCCGTGTGACCAACGTGACAGTATCAAGTAAAGTAATTTAATGCAGGAAAATAATTCTAAGCAGGATATGAAATGATCAGAGAATGTACTCGCCTATATCTGAGTGTCCGGATGAAATGAACTGTCCGAGGAGAGGTGTCTGGCTCCTAATCAGAACAGCACAAGTCACAACAAGTCTAAAATGGTAAAATAAAGTTCTACTATGCACTCTACATGAGTCTAGGTCAATCTAGGCCAAAGTCAACTCTTGGTCAACCTTGGTCAACTAAGAAGTCAAACCTAGGTCAACTATGGTCAAACTAGGTCCAACAAGTCTAAACAGTCTATTTTAGGCCTAACTAGTCCATACTAGTCTAAACAAGCCTACACTAGCTAACACACACCATCACAATATAGCCATATGCTATAAAACTAACATACATTCAACAAGTCTAACTTATTTATCAATATACCTATTTATTTAGATACTTTACATATAGGCTATAGTACAATACATTAGGAACATTACATATATATATATATATATATATATATATATATATATATATATATATATATATATATATATATATATATATATATATATATATATTATATATACCTAGGCTCAAATACTATATATATATATATATATATATATATATATATATATATATATATATATATATATATATATATATATATATATATATATATAGTATTTTGAGCCTAGGTATATATAATATATATATATATATATATATAATATATATATATATATATATATATATATATATATATATATATATATATATATATATATATATATATATATCAATTTGAGTAGTGTAGCTATATATAGTAATATATATATATATATATATATATATATATATATATATATATATATATATATATATATATATATATATATTACTATATATATTTATATATATATATTACTATATATAGCTACACTACTCAAATTGATATATATATATATATATATATATATATATATATATATATATATATAACATATAATATCCATTACATGTATACATTACATACATATATGATTTACATACATAAATAGGTTTACACATAGTCTATATACATACACATATTATATACATACATGTGCCTATTCAATATAATATATATACACACATATGGATTAGAGAGAGAGCATGTGTGTGTGTGTAAACTGTGAGGAAAACAGTGTGTGAGGGAGAGTGCTTGTGTGTGTGAGATGTGTGTGAACTGTGTGTGAACTGTGTGTGCAGGAAATAGGAAAAATCAGAATGTGTGTGTGTGTGTGGCAAGGTGAACTGTAAGTGAGAAAGAAAGAGCAATGTGTGAAGAGAGTGAATGAGGGGCTGTCCAAACTAGACTGTGCAGGAAATAGAAGGAAATCAATAGGCTAAAACAATCTCAGTTTAACAGAATCAAGCCATTACAATACAGTGAAATGAAAAGGAAAGGAACTCAGATTAATACATTGAAAATCCTTTTACAGATCATTAAAACTCAGTTCACCAAAACACTATTTTCAGTCCAAATATTTTACTCCCAGATTTTAGCTCTAAACCATATCAATTCAACCCCAATATCAACACACAACTAGAACACATATAGGAGCACTTCATTGAGGTTTTAAATCATGAAATTAACAGTTTACAATAGGTTAAATAGATGTCACAAATTTATATTTTAAAACCTGGAAATACAAGGACTGACACACAGTTTTTCAGGAATTGGTAAATGAGAATTTGTAATTAAAATCAAACTAATATGCATAAATAATGGTTGGTAATAAACATTTATAGTGTACACGTGTCTAACATTGTGTTTGTGTCCACCCAAGTGGACACAAACATGTCCACAGAATTCAAGACACAAAACAGTGCACATAGGCACTGTTCAGTGCACTACATCGTGCACGTGTGCACGCGTGTCGTGCACACGACATAAGACACTTCGTGTCTCGAGGTCACTAACCTAGGTTCACCTAGGATAGGTCCTCGTGTCTAGGTGTCTGCACCAAGTCAAAGTGTCCACGTGTCCGACTTACAACTGCGTATCAGTGACAATAAAAATCGACTGAAACTGTCAGTCCCAACCAATGCAGAGCCTCGTGCTCACTCGACACGACACGGGGACACGTGAGACTTGACACACGTGGTGTCAGTCATTGCCCCATAGTGTGTGTCGAGTTTCGCGTGTCCTAGTGCTGTGTCCGAAGTACAAAAGCCCCCGAGTGGCAGGACGCGCGCGTGCACCCGCGTGTGCAAGTGTCGAATACGACACGACACGACACAGTGTCACTCCCAGACCAAAAGAAATCGATAAGCAACATCAAAAAGAAATTTCCTATTCATTTAGTTTCTAAAAATTAGATCGAAATGCCCATTGGGGCATTTCATCAAACACTTAGAGAGAGGGACTGATACGTGTCCATTTAGGACACAAAATGGACACAAAACCTAGGTCTAGGCATACCTACAGTTAGGGTAGACCTAGGGCTTTGCAAATATGCAAAGAAACTAGAAATTTTATGGAGTTTACATTGATTTACCTATAGGTGACCAAATGCAAGAAAAGCCTCAAATGGGGGGTTTCTCTTGCTAGTAAACTTCTCCAAATTGGTAAGAATCTGAGAAAAATAAATAACAACAGCAAGAACACCTCATTTAAAATCCATTGCAATTTGTTTGAGGGAAAATGGAGCTAAAATGGAGTTTCTAGGGATTTGTGAAGATGGAAACTCATCTATTTCCAAAGCTTTGTTCTTCCTAAGAGGCTAGCCCTAATTTCTAGGAGAATATTTATAGGGGGAATCCCTAGGACTAGGTTAAGTAGCCGGCCAACTAGGGATTGGGTTAGGGCTAGGTTCACATGGCTAATGGATTGGCTAGTCATTAATCAATGTTCAATCACAAGTCATGACTTGTGTCTAATGTCTTCTATTCTAACTATATATTCCTAATTGATTCTAATAACTAGAGTATGGTTAACTTAACTTAACCTAGGGTCCCAATCTAACCAAGTCTAAACTCAACTAGGATTAGGTCACAAAGTCAAAGCTAGTCAAAGTCAACCTAGTCAACCTTCATTCAAACAATTCCAAAATAATTTCTAAAAATTCCCATAAATTCAAATAAATTCTAATAAATTTAAATAACCCTAAAAATGACAAAATACCCTCAAACTAGAAATGATAAACAAAATATTCTAATCACATGGCTGGGCTCTAGGTCAACCAGTCTCCAAGGTTACACTATCAAAACACCAAAATCACATGATTTGAAATAGTTTTAAATGATTAAAAATCACCAAAAATTATATCATAATTTAAATATCATTATTAAAAGACTAAAATTATAAAATTTCAAAATTACCCTCTTCTGGAAAACTGGGTGTTACAAAACCAGATCGATCAGAGTGATTAGATCAATTAATCAAAAAGAATCCAATCTTCGTCAATCCAAAAGAATTTCCAAGATCAATTCTATAAGGGTCAACTCATCGATCAAATTCATTCAAATCCTTGATCAGTGGAACTCGATGAAGGAATAAACAGTTTGTGGTGGGGACTCTTGTTCGCTCGAACCGATTGCCGAGATCAATTCACGAAGAAGTGGCTGATACTAGATTGATGAGGTCGCCAAGAGTGCTTCTACACCTGCCACAATCGAGGATGATCGTAAATATCGATCAAAGGAATCAAACGAAAAAAGAATAAATGAGAAAGGAGTTCGCCAACTCATCGGGATCGACCGATCAAAAACATGATCGGTGGAGAAGGAATCGTCGTGCAGTCACTGTGCGCTAATTCGTCGACGGAGCTCTGGTGGAAGAGGCCTCAATCGCCAGAGACGATCGACATGGCTAGGGTTTCATAGGGAGTCGGTGGAGAAATAGAGAAAGAAACAAGAAAGGGTTCAGTGTAGAGAGCGGTAGGGCTTCACCATAGTTGTGATGGTGAGAAAGAACAAGGGCTCGATCCTATTTATATAGTAGCGAGGCGGTGGCGGCCGTTAGCATCGGACAACAGTCGACTGTCAGGGTAGGTCGGTAGGAATTTGACTGTGGGGATGAATAGGTTAGGTCGGTGGAGATGGGCGATTCTAAAGTCTTCTAGAACGAGCGGAGAGCGTCGTTGTTGCCGCTGGAGAGACGTGAATGTGGCTGCTCGTCGCCTTGATTTAAGAAGAAGGGAATAAGAAGAAGAAGCAGTTGCTTGATAAGGAAGCTGGCCTAAATAGGAGTATGGGCCTAAACATGAGTAGAGGGTTTAATGAATAGCCTAATAAGAAAAGCAGATGGGCATGGCCCTCTTTATAGGCTATGGGTTATAGGTTAAAGTAAGGTTTAAAGCTATGGGCTTAATACTATTAGTGGCCCGGCTTAAGATTGAGTTTTAGAGAGGAACTTTACCTATGGCTATTAAGCCCAACTCTATAAAGACAGATATACACATAATAGGTAATATCGAGAATATCTTAGTTATAAACAATTAATAGACATAAAATAGGAAGAAAAAAATAGGGAATTTTATTAAAATGGAAAAAGAGGAGTTACGCAAGCACAAAGCATAATTATTCAATTTATTCAAATTACAGTATAACGATCAAATTTTGCCTGACTTCTTGCTCGCTCAATTCGCTCTAATGCTCGTTTAGAAGACAATTAGTAGAGGGAGTAGCAACAACATTGTAAACCCCCTAAATTTTTGCAATATTTTTAAATTAGAATAACTATGGTATATATTGAGTATATCTACAGTATATGTATAAGGGTAGAAAATATATATATATATGTGTGTGTGTGTGTGTGTGTGTGTGTGTGTGTGTGTGTGTGTGTGTGTGTGTGTGTGTGTTAAAAAAACCAAGGTCTGTGGACAAAGCGACCCAACCAGCCTTGGCCCGGGAACCGTGGACACCGCAACTCAGCCGCTCCAGTGGGAGTTCGATCCCAGGACCTCACCCCATGGTGCCAATGGTCTATGGTGCCAATGGTCTTACCAATACACTACCATGCCATTAGCATGTATATAAAGATATTATCTTATTAGTTTAAAAAGATTGGTTTAAAAATATTTGAAGATCCTATACATTTAAACGATAAAAAAATTTGTCAAACTATTTTTGAATAAGATTTGGATTTATACTAATATACTTTAAATTACTTTGATAAGTATTGAATATGCTTTAAATTATTTTGATGATATTAAATTTATTTTTAATTATTATGGTGATCATTTATTGGATTAAGATTTGATTATCTATTTTTAAAATTTATTTGATTTAAATTAAGGGGTAGATTTGTCCATTAGAAATTACAATTCTATTGGAATCATATCTATAATTATTTAAATCATGTCTTATTTGAACTAATCATAATCCAATCTAAATTAGTTAATCCTAATCATATCTATGTTGATTGAATCGTAATCATATCTATATTGATTGAATTCTAATCATATCCTAATTAACTAATTGCTACCCATTATACATACCTATTGAACCTATGAAATAAAAGCATCTTTCATATTTTTCTTCTCCAAATCTTCTCTTTTTTCAGTCCAAACAGCCCAAAAATTCGTCATAAAATTCATCCTTGTTTTTCAGAAGCTGTAGCAACTTCGTGAAGCCGTTGCGACCAACTCCGGACTCCATTTTACCTCCAGTTTCTTTTTTGATTGGACCGTATTGAGGTTAGCTTCCATAATATGAAATTTATTTTAGCAATTTTTTAGTATATTTTTCTATAAAATTATTTTAGTGCCTATTGTCCAGAACTTGATGCGCCGTACTGTTTTCGAGATTTCAGGAGATCTCAAACTTGGTTTTGCGATTCGTTTGATGTTTCGAAAAGTTGACACGAAAATCTATAGTATATAAATGTTTCAAAAATTAATTTTAAATTTAAATTTAGGCCCATATAATTATTTAGTTACTACCTAGTAACGGTGTGTGTGTGTGTGTGTGTGTGTGTGTGTGTGTGTGTGTGTGTGTGTGTGTGTGTGTGTGTGTGTGTGTGTGTGTGTGTGTGTGTATTTATTTATTTATTTATTTATATTTTTTATTATATATATATTATATTATGTATTATATTTTTTATATTTTATATATATATATATATATATATATATATATATATATATATATATATATAATTATTATTATTATTATTATTATTATTATTATTATTATTATTATTATTATTATTATTATTATTATTATATTGGAACTTGGACCCTACATCTATTTTCAAAGTGGGTTTAGAAATCATAAATAAGTTATTAAGATTATTTTTACCTATTTTAAAATATTGTTTTTAACCTAAAATTATAGTTTGACAAAATTGAATTTTAGCCCTAAAATAATTTTCTAGATTCTCAAACATTTATCTAAAATATTTTGACGAATAAAAGTATAGTTTTTTAGTTATTATAATTAATTTCCAAAATAAGTTATAAATATTTATTATGCAAATTCCCTATGATTATCATCTTGATTGTGACTAATCGTACGTTTACTATTTCTTTGAATCAGGACTTTTCGTATCGACTTTGGATGTTGTCAGATCGTCACACCACCCTCAGGTAAGATATCTTGCTATTTATTGTTTATTTATTTTTAGCTCATCATATTCATTCATTTATTTATTTATTTTATGCAATATAAATTGTTCTTCCAAATCGTACTTAGATGCAAATTACTATTTAGTCATATTCTTCGTTATTTTCTTTATTTCTATGCACATTGACCTAGATTTAAGAGATTGTCCTTTATTTGTGTCGCATTCATTGACCTTGACACATGTGTGCCACGAAGTCGCGAGTCGCATATTGATTCGGACTTGCGTACTGACTATATATCGATGTGTATGGGCCATGCGTTAGGATATAACTATAAATAAATTTTATGTTAGAAGGCTTAGCAATTATTGAGGATAAAACTGTGTTATGAAAACAACGCATGTTTGTGTGTCGTGGAGTCGACGCATATGTAGTATCATGAGGAGAGGAGACAACTATTAGGTGTAGGGACTACTATTTACTTTTACACACTTTTATTAGGGGTGCAACTCGGGCGGGCTAAACCTGCCTAATCGGGTAAATCTGTCAATGGGTTGGGTTAGGGTTGAAGATACTTGGGTTCGGATTAAAATATTTGAACCCGATCAAAAATCGGGTTGGGCTCTCATGTGTCGGGTTACCCAAAGAACCCGAAATCCCACACACACACACACACACACACACACACACACACACACACACACATACATATATATATATATATATATATATATATATATATATATATATATATATATATATAAATATATATATATATATATATATATATATATATATATATATATATATATAGTTTCATACTTTTTAAATAAAAAATGTAAATCCTAAATTTATCAACCCAAACTCTTGAACTCCTTCTAGATCTCATGTTAGTTTGTATTTTGTAATAGTTGGTGCTTAATTGCTATTTGATTATGTGTTTAATATTGATCTTATTTAAAATTATTTTAAATATCATATTAGAGTCCGACAAACCCGATGAACCCAACCCGAGCTTCCTCCGGGCTCGGTCTTGGGTTTCATATGTTGAAACTGAGGTCGGCTTCGGCTTGGGCTCGGGTTAGGATTATCATTCATCGGGTTGGGCTCGGGATAAACTCAAGTCCGACCCAACCCGCTCGAGTTACACCCTTAACTTTTATGCACCTATCAACCGATAGTGACTCGGATGAGCGCTACTTACTGCCACCCTTTACTTACTTTTATTTGTTTGGAGATCCCATGCATGGAACGTTGTCTTGAAAAGTTTATGTATCACATAGAATGGTTAGGTGACATTTATCTGTTTCAGTATACATACTTTTTGTATGGTTTATGTACTTATGCCTGATCATGGCATGGAATAGTGTTTGTCGCAGAATAGTGTGCCACACATTGTCCTTGTTTGGTTGTAGGTGTGGTTCACTGCTTCGATGATAAAATATTGGACTGTGTTGTGATCTAGATTATTATTGTTTATATTCAGTTATATGACATATTTTTTTATATCTTGTTACGTCCCTCTGAGGACCTGGTGATCACTCTAGGTATAAACGATCGACAGTATCCCGAGGGGTACGAATTTCAGACATAGACTCTTCATTCTCTTCCTTTGCGGACTATGTGACTTTCTCTTATATGGTTGACTTATTTAGTTGTTACTATTTATATCATGTATTCGAATTTATTCTTTCTTTACATTCATTTGGTAGTGGATTTATCTGCACCCAGCAACTTAATCATTGATATTTTCATATTTAATGATATCTTTATTCCTTTATTTTGTGTGGACGAGATTTAGTAAGCCATGACTATCTATATACTGCATATTTAGCTTACGTATATTTATTATACGTTTGGCATGTTACGTTACCTAGTCCTACGTATTTTGGGACTGTGGCGTTACAAACGTCTTACTACACGAGCTCGTAAGTCGAAAACGAGCATTACCTATGAAGCCAAGTCATCAACCCCTAACTCTAAATAAAAAAAAGCTAACCCGAACCCTAGCCTGACCCTAGCCCCCAAACCCTAACCCTAAAAGAAAAAACTAACCCGAACCCTAGCAACCCGAAACCCCAACCCTAAAAAAATATCCTAACCCCTAACCCTAAACCTAAAAGAAACTCTTACCCTAACCTAACTCGTACCCTCACTTTGGATACTAAAATTATGGCACACAATGGAAAACATTTTCCTACCTCCAAATACCCCAATTTTTTTGTCTCCAATTAATATTTTATAAATATTATTATAAAAAGGAGTAAATCGATATGGGTTAAACTATGTTATATTATATGTTTTAGCTTTTATGTTATTATATTCAAGTTTTGTATTGGTTAGTCGCAGTTGTAAGATGAAGTATCTGATTTCACGAACTTAAAAGTACTTTGTCTCAAAAAGCCATCGAAGATAACAATGCAATATGTACATTTTTATATTGGTCGAAATTTTATGATCTCTCTTTTTGTTGTTATGTACAAAATCGATTTCAAGCCTAGGCGACCTAGGCATGGACCTAGGGCCCCAAAATTTACAAGGCCTACTAAAATTTATAAAGTTCCAATATTTTATAAAGACCTCATAAATTTTACAAAGGCCCTAAAATTTTACAAACACTCATAAAATTTAGGAATATTTTTAGAGAATACCCTCATTCAAAACATGAAAACTAGCATATATCCTACCATTTTAAAAACAAAAAGATACTCTCGTTTTTGTATGAAACAATCAAAATTTCGGTTAAAATAGTGGAAATATATCTTAGTTTTTTAACTGTTCCATAAAAAAATGAGAATATTTTTTTATTTTTTAAAAATAGTAGGATATATGTTATTTCTATATTTTGAATGAAAATATTTGTTAAAATATTCTAAAATTTATAAAGATTCCAAAAAATTAATTTTTTTTTGGGAAATATCGAAAAAGTTGGGCATCCAATAGAGCTGTCAAGTGGACCGGACCTCTCAGGCCCGTGCACTATAGCGGGTCGGGCCGAAAGAGTGAGAACGTGAGTCCAGTCCGGCACGTGGCCCATGGCACAGTGGATTTCGAACCGGGTCGTACCGGTCCGGGCCTCAGTATATTCTATGTAGATAAAAATCTTCAAACTTTGAACCTCAACTCCTTTTTAAAATCTGAACTAGATAACATGAATGTCAATAACTAACTTACAAGCAAGAGAGACAATTCTACAAGTTGACAAATGATACATTAAGCAGTCTACATAAATGAAAACCATCACAACACTATTGCTAAGTGTTGATATAAAAAGAAAGAGAATAATATGATAAAATGTATTAGTACTTCATTTCTTCTATTGATTTGGCTCATCAAACACAAAACATCTTGTTATACCACAACTTCCATGAAGGCATGTCTATATTATATACTCATCTTCCTATACACAACTTTTTTAACATTTTAAGGTATGGAATATAGTGTGTAGTTATATCGGACGAATCGGACCTGGACTTCAGGTCGGATCGGACCGAACCTTTTTTATGGACCAAAATACGAGGTCCGACATGTCCCAATATACTAGATTGGGCTGGCCCAGTACAATTAATCGAACCGGATCGGCACATGGGTTATTTTTCAGGCCGGATCCGGCCCGTTTGATAGGTCTATAGACAATATGCCTAGAATCATAAAATAATATTCGTTGGGGCCCACGTAATAGAAATAACAGGAAATTACATATAGGGGGTGAAGTTAGAGAAAATTATAGAAAAAGGGGTAAGTTTAGGGAAATTATAAGTAGAGGGACGTGACGACATCAATAATGGCGCCAACAAATTGGCACCATGTCTGGCGCCATTAGTGATGGCGCCAAGGGGCCGGCCCCCCCTGGCGCCATCAGTGATGGCGCCGGACCCATTCGTCTGTATAACGGCCACAAATTCTCACTCTCTTTTCTCTCTTCTCCATCCAACGTTCCAATTTCCTGTACAACGGTCATATATCTATCCGTTGGAGATTGGATGTATATAAATGGTGGATGTGAGAGAGGTTCATCCCCACTTCACTCTTTCTAATCTTTCTCACACATTCTATTATTCGTGGCCTCTATCTTCTCCAATATTTTCTACATACCAGAAGTCCATTTTTTCGATATGGATCAGAGTCTAAGAATATTGTGCTCACATGGAGGTTCAGTAAATGGGTTATCATACGAAGGGGGTTTTACGCAACTTCTTTTAATCGATCGTAGTACTACATTTGATAGTCTAAGAACTCTGATTAGTAACTCTTTTTCTATTCGATATGAATTTATTTTAAGACATATTTTTGTTTCTCATTGTTTGTTAATAGATTCTGATCAAACATGGAATTTTGTTCTTGAAGTTAATTTGCAATCGCCTTTTATTAGTATTTTTGTTACTGAAGTTTCTCCACCGCCTGAAATGTTTTCACGTCCACGTTCTTCTAATTATCAAATGGGTGCTAGTTCTTCTCGACCACTGCCAACTCATGAAGAAGAACAAGCAGTAGATATAACTAGTAATGATGATTTTGATGATTTTCAAAGTAATGAAAATAGTGATGATTTAATTGAAAATGTAGATGATGATTTTGATGATACTGTTAGTAGTGGTACCACTCATGAATTATTTGTCGGACAACAATTTGCTACCCGGCTTGAGTTTATAAATTTTATAAGTAATGTAGCAATTGAACACAACTTTACATGTTCAACCGGTAGCATGAACAATTCTAGGGGAATTATTTACACTTGTGATCAACCAGGTTGTAATTGGAGAGTATATGCTAGACCCCTGGGCACAGGAGAAATATTTTTCATTAGTACATTAGAAAGTCAACATTCTTGTTTGAGTGGACTAACAAGAGGATGTCATCCATTAGCTACTGCTAAGTGGATTAAAAATAAGATTATTGATATAATTAGGGATAATCAGTCATATAGTCCATCGCAAGTAGTAAAGGATATCCGTAGAGGACATCGGATAGAAATTTCTTATGCCAAAGCTTGGAGAGCGCGAGAGATGGCACTAGCTGAAATAAACGGTAGTTATGCCGATGCCTATGCTAGTCTTGAAGAGTATGGTTTAAGAATTATGGAGACAAATCCAGGCAGTAGAGTTTGTATAAAAACTACTGAAGACAATAGCTTTGAAAGAATTTTTATTTGTTTTAAAGCATGTATTGATGGTTTTTTAGCAGGTTGTTTACCCGTTATTAGTATCGATGGTACATTTCTTTCATCTAGATACCAAGGTACATTATTTATTGCTTGTGCTCATGATCCTAACTACCAGTTATATCCAATTGCTTATGCTGTTGCTGAAGGTGAGAATACTGATTCGTGGACATGGTTTTTAAACTGTTTAAGAAGTACTTTCGAAAGATATTTAGATGACTGGAGTAGATTTTCATTTATATCTGATAAACAAAAGGGACTGATAAATGCTATGCGTGTTATTTTTCCAGAATCACCACATTATTTTTGTATTCAACATTTTAAGCAGAATTTGAAATCTGTCACCCGAATTACAAAATTTTATCGAATGTTAGACTCTCTTGCTAGATCGTGCAATAAAACGGATGCTAACTATAGATTAGAAATCATCAAAGGCGAAAACATTGACATGTATAACTGGCTTATAGGGGTGAATGATGAAAATCGCAGTTTTGAACACTGGATAGCTGCTTATTCTTCTCGTGCTAGATTAGATATTCACACTTCTAATCTTGCAGAATGTTTCAATAGCTGGGTCAAGAATCTACGTGATAAACCGATCACAATGCTACTTGATGGAATTAGAGCAAAGATTATAACGCTTCAAGAGAAGAATAGAGTCCATGCGCAAAACCTAGAAATTCAATTTTGTCCACGAATGATGAAAACAATGGCAAGTATAAATAGACAAAAGCATTACTTACAAATGTTACGCATTGATAGTTGCTTATTTGAAATGTTAGATAGTAAAACAGGTCGAACCTATGTAGTGCGCTTGAACGAGAGCTATTGTTCATGTTTAAGGTGGTATCATACACTTATGCCTTGTATACATGCATGTTATGCATGTAAGTCTTCCAATTACAGTATTAAAATGTTTTACTCTTCAATATTTTCTACTGACAAGTTGAAAAATGTGTATATGTCGCATATGGAACCAATTCCCGTGCCATACGAGCTTGAAGCTACTCTAACACGAGGACCAATTGGAGTACCAGATGTTAGACGCAAAGCTGGAAGACCGAAGAAGAAGCGCATCCAATCAACCAATGAATCTACAAGAGATTTGCGTTGCAGTAACTGCCATGGAGTTGGACACAACAGAAGAAAATGTACTAGCCAACCTATGTAGTAACTGATAAACTTCCAAGATGTACTCACAATTTCTTAGATATACTTCGAAGATGTACTCAAATGCCAAATATAAATATGATTTACTATTTACATAAATTATGCTATTTTCCACCCAAATGTTTCCAAAGAGTTTTTCTAATACTGGTTTTACGTCTTGGGCGCTCTGGTTCTGGGACAACCCGAGGCTCTGGGACATTCTCCGACTCTGGACTATCGGGCAACTGAGCTGGCCTTGGAGTTACAATCGTATGGGATCTCTGAGATGGCCTTGGAGTTACAATCGTATGGGGTCTCTGAGATGGGCTTGGAGTCACAATCTGCTGGGTCTCTTAAGTAAGTTTAATATATCTCTAAATTGATAAAATACCTGTAGGAGTGACATGCATCCAGTTAGATTCTTGCTCATATCTTATAGAGAGGTCGCAGACACGAACTCTGTCATAGAAGAATAGAAATAAGCTAAGACTGAGGCTCCCCATGCATATTGTGTCGGTTGAACCAAATTTCCAAAAAAAGGAAGAAGCCGAACAGTAATCCGTGATCCAGTTGCGTTCGGAAAGAGAACTGAACCACATAGAGCGAGTAGATACGCCCTTGTGCAGCAAAGAATCTGTAAACGTACGATACTATGAGAACCATATTTAAAAATAAATACATAAATAAATGAGTGAAGTTAAATACCCGCTCTTCGCTTATATTAACTGGACCGTCAATTGTACGGTCAAGATCCATGAAGTTCCCGCGCAACCAGTTTAGAGTGACGTCGGATCTTGTGTTTATATCTTCGGGCGGATTAATACCGAGATATCGTCTAATTGTAGTGGCAGCGCTTGCTTGATTATCAAAAATTATAGGCTCACCTGTAATTTAAAATTATAATTTTGCATAAAATTTTAATAAAAAATTAATATTTAACAATTATTTTACCTGTAATAGGTAACCCTAAAATATTTGCTACGTCCAGTAGCGTTACGGTCATCTCTCCAACCGACAATTGGAAAGTATTGCGTTGGGGCCACCAACGCTCTGCCAGAGAAAATATTAAATCTCTGTCGTGCACCAAGAATCGAAGATCATCTATATATCCAAAACCAAATACGTTAAGTAAACCCTTTTGATATGTATTTATCTCCCATGTGCCGTAATTTGCAGCGTTACGTCATTGTCCACGTTCACGCAACCGTACATCCGAGTTATAATCAAATAACTACAAGCGAAACGAACTATATAAATAAACTCAAATTTAATATGTAATAAAATAAAGAATAAATATTAATTCCTGAAAAATTACATCTCCTGTAAACACCAATCGAGATATGTGGCTCTTCCGTTCTTGCTCCTCTCTTTCAGTCGTCGGCCCACCGGGAATGCGACCATCGTTTACTGCAGCCATCCTCTTCAAGCGTCGTCCAAGAGAAGCTCCTGCAAATAACAATGTGAATTTATACATCTTTCTTCACTCTCCTCTCCTTATATAGATTTGAAGAACCGGAATGGGGGGAGGAAAGTGACATGGAGGGGGGACAAATTGATTTGTGATAGAAAAAAAGGTGACATAAAGTTACATAAAGTGACATAAAGTGACATAAATTGACATAAATTGACATAAAGAGAAGCTCCAAGCAACCTTGTTATTAGCATGCCATGTAACAGAGTGAGAAAAAATCCAAAAAAAAAAAAGTAGCTAGTCCGGCGCCATCACTGATGGCGCCAGGGGGGGCCGGCCCCTTGGCGCCATCACTAATGGCGCCAGACATGGTGCCAATTTGTTGACGCCATTATTGATGTCGTCACGTCCCTCTACTTATAATTTTCCTAAACTTACCCCTTTTTCTATAATTTTTTCTAACTTCACCCCCCTATATGTAATTTCCTGTAGAAATAAAAGATTACTTTCTACATTTGTCTTTGTTTGCCTTGAAGGGGAGACGTGGACAGTATCCGTCCGTATGTTTAAGAAACAAATATTCTTTTCCTCGTGTGGACACCGTCACACCCTTGCTCTATCCCCATGGGCCCCACGTCCTCTTCAAGGGTCCCAAAAGCGCGAGGGAAGGGGGAGCAGAAAGTGCTGCGGTGTGGCTAGCTATGTGTGGTGACTTGCTGCTGCTGCATCATCCCTTGCTCAGAGGTGGGTGATTCTGTGCCTAGTCTGCATTTATTATTTATTATTTATTTATTTATTCATTTTTTAAATAAAATGATTAACTTGTAGTATTAACTATATATATAGGTGGTGAATGAGTGAGTCGTGTCGTATCCTCTTTCTATTCCATTCCATTATCTTCTTGCTTGGTTGAGTTGAGTCTCTTAGTTTGAAAAAAAAAAATCCTTGGGTGGCCAAGCTGCTGCTTTTTCTTTCTCTAGGTACCTCCACTTCTTCTGCTTTCTTTCTTGTCGATAGGATTATAGCCATATGTTATTCTCTTAGCATATTCTCATTATATCAATTATGGTGGTTTCTGTGCACATACAAGTTGTACAATTACACAGAATTTCAAATATCGGAAGACCCCATTTTTTTTTTTAACTTCCGTATATAATACGAATATAAAATATTGTCATTTTCAGATTTAGTAACATGGTCCTAAGAATGGTTAAAAAAAAAAAAAATCCTGTTTTTTGTATATTTTTTTTCATGGCCAATGTTGATTAGTTTGATTGCTCGTGCATGCGTACTTCAGAAGACACAGTGTGGCTGTGATTTCATAACTGTGAACCGTACTTGTATATTTATGGAATTTTGGCATGTATGTTCTTGTTGTTTGTGATTTTTTTTTTTTTTTTGTGTTTGTATATATATATATTGATTATCCTTTGTTAAAACACTAGTAATGTTTTTATCATGTTGCTATTGATGGGAAGTAGTTGTTGTTGTTCGATTGATTGAGTATTGGGAATAGTTTTTTTTTTTTGATAGGACAGTCAAGTGGAAGATATTTGTGGTGTGGTGAATCTTGTTGAGTAGATAAGGAAGGAAGTGTGGATGGCAATACAAATGCTGAGGGTTGTCTCGGCCTCGGCGTCGGGCGGCGGCGTGGGCCGGACCAGCAGCCGGCCCTCGCCGACCGGGAGGAAACAGCAGGTGGTGTCGAGTCTGGTAGCGAGCCCGGTACTAGGGAAAGGTGTGGCCATGTCTTCGGAGCAGAAGGTCTACGACGTGGTCCTTAAGCAAGCTGCTCTAGTGAATCAGCAGCTGCAGCCGAAGCGTGGCGCATCGCCCGTCGTGGATGTGAATCTGGAGCTGGTTGTTCCGGGATCCCCCGACTTGTTCAAGGATGCCTACGACCGGTGCAGGGAAGTCTGTGCTGAGTATGCCAAGACCTTTTACTTGGGTTGGTTCTCATGAATCTCAAGATGTTATTTTTATTTTATTTTTCCTCTAATTTGAATTCTAATTTGGGTTTTTCTTTCTTTCTTTCAGGAACACTGCTGATGACCCCTGAGAGGAGGAAGGCCATCTGGGCTATCTATGGTAATCAATCAAACCATTCAATATTCGCATTGTATCATATTCAAGTTCATATAACTTGCACACATAGAGATAAATTGGACTTGGAAATGGTATGGTATAATAGCAATCATTTTACTTGAGAGCAAGCTTGCAATTTATTTAGGGGAAATTTTGGATTGCTCAATTTGAGAATAAGAGTGGAGGAATCATAGAAAAAAAAAATTGGAAGGCCTCAAACTCATAAAATAGTAGCAAAATACCAAGCCTCAAAACTCTAATAAGGATTGTTGTTACAAGTTAATTTTATACCAGATAATCTAGTTGATTTAATCTAGAATAACACCGATAAGTGAGTTGAGGTTTTTGTTTTACTATTTCTTCTTGGCTCGTCTTAGTTTCTTTAATCAAGTCCTTTTTCAATAGTATAAGTTGGCATGTTACAGTAGATATGTGAAAGGGATGCTTGGAAGATGTAACACTTCTAGGTTGTGGACAACATTGAAAAATTCATATATAAATTTAAGTGGTCACCTTTTTCTTTTTTTAAATTTATTTTTTATTTTTTTTAAATGGTCACCTTCTTTCCTTGTGAATCTGAAAGAATTAATTTTTTATAGCATATATGGAAATTCTTCCTTGTATTCTCATTTGAGAATGAAAGGATGGATTTTGGACTGGGGAGAGTTCGAAATGTTTGTTATGCTTGATATCTTTAGTTTAATCTCTATATGTTTTAGTTTTACCTTTTATTCTTTTCTCTTATCTTTTGTTTGGCAACCTCCTCTAAGTTTTCAGTGAAATATTTCATATTATGCGAAATTCGGTATTTATTCGGAACGATTTCATAATTCTTTAACACTTGACTATTCAAGTAACCAAAGAACTTCTCTTGAAAGGGAAAGAAAGACCAAACCTTGAAAAAAGATTGATGATTGATACAGTAGATATGTTAACGGACTTGGAACATATAACATGAGTTATAGGTTGTTGACAAAATTGACAAATTCATATATAAATATAAGTGGTTGTTTTCTTTCCTTTAAATCTGAAGAGTTATTTTTTTTTATATCATGGAAAGTTTTCAAAATTCTTTAACTATTAGATATATTGACAAAACAACATCTAAGGCAGTTCAGAAAAGGATAGGAACAATAAAAAAAATTTAATGATCAGCATAAGATGTCTGTCTTAGGTAAGCTCGCAAAATCTTTGAATCGTGCAGATTCATTGGAAATTCCGTTTATAAATTAGTAAATTAAGTATGTCCCTGTCAGCATGTGAAATTTTTTAATCCAAAACAACAAACTACGAGAAAATTTAAAGGAAGAATTTCGGCCCATGCTCATCCTGGTCACTTGCACGAGCACCGTTACTAGTCCCTTGATTTGCGCAACCTTGCGAACTAGTTTCTTGACTTTCTTCCGTATTTCTCGAAACTCACAGTGAATGTTGTATCTGTAGTGTGGTGTAGGAGGACAGATGAACTTGTGGATGGTCCAAATGCTTCTCACATCACGCCATCAGCTCTGGACAGGTGGGAGACGAGGTTGGAGGATCTATTTGCTGGTCGTCCGTATGACATGTTTGATGCTGCATTATCCGCAACAGTTTCAAAATTTCCGGTTGACATTCAGGCATGTTTTCTGTACATAGGATAAAATTGCGCACCCTTGGTAGCACTAAACAATTTCCTCTTTTAACTTGAAGGCTTGCACTTACTACTTCACTTCATTGCTTGACAGTTAGATTTGGTTAAATAACAATATTAGTATTAGATTTTATCTATTTGTTTACTTTCTATAATTGGTGCTTACCCTGTGTATAACATTTAGAGGATTGCTAGAGGTGTGCTCTGGCCTCTGGAGTTGCAACGAGAGTTGAGGGTTAAATATTCATATTATTCTAACATGCACCCGTAGGTCGAAGATCCATTTTTGGCAGAGAGTTGGATTCACGCTGCATTCACGTTGCGGTATAATTTTCATTTTATAAAATCTGCTTAAAACGTTTGACAGAGGATTCTAATCAGTCGTCTAATACCATAATACTGTTAGTCCCGGGGCTTGATCAAAGATGGTAAAACAGATGCAACAAAGATCTACGAAGATACAAATACCAAATAACCCGATTACAATATGGAGGAGGAAAATAGAGAAGAGAAGATCTCTCGTTCTTCCTTGCAAACGTGTTGCAATTGGGACATAACGAGTTACAATAATCTAGAGAGAGATGAGAAGAAGAACAATGCTGGGGTGTCAAAACACCGTTGCTCAAAGCAAGATTCGTCCCACACGATCTGCTTCCAGGAACCAGCAAGTTTGAAGAACTTGTGGAACGCTCGAAGTCACCTCTGTTCTGACTCCTCGGATGGACTTGTAATGGCGGCAGCTGCCCTCTCTCTCTTTCTCCTTTTCTGACTTATATTTTTCGTGGTAGTCACAGAGGAGGCCAGAAGAGAGTATTTATAGAGAGAGGGTGGAAACCCTAGCCGCCAATTCAGTTATGGAAAGATTGAATCAAATCCCAAAAAGATAGCAACGAGATTAATTCAAATCCCACAAAGATAGGAACGAAATTAATTCAAATCCCACGAAGATAGGATCTGAATTAATCGCATTGATTCAGCCTTATCATAACTGACTTGTAATCTGCACAGTCAGCGGAGTCCTCCATGCGGCAGCAGCAGCAGCAGCAGCAGCCTGGCCGCATGAGCCTCATGGCCGCATGGGCCGCATGGACCACATGAGCCGCATGGACCGCATGGACCGCATGGGCCGCATGGACCACATGAGCCGCATGGACCGCATGAGCCTCATGAGCCGCATGAACCGCATGTGCCGCATGGACCACATGACCGCATGAGCCGCATGAGCCGCATGGCCGCATGGACCGCATGTACCGCATAAAGACCGCATGACTGCTGACGTGCTAAGTGCAAAGTGCGCCAACAAAACGCCACATTACGCCTCATGAGCCCATGAGCCCGAGTCCGAGTCCGAGTCCGAGTCGCTAAGCCCCTTTGGGGCTTAGCTCCAAATGGAAATTAATCCAAGAGAATGACAAAAGCATTAATGCTTAATCCTTGGAGCCTTATTCTTACCTCCTAGTAAAATTACCCACATTGTTCCCTCCTTAGGGTCACCACCCCATGTGCATCTCTCAACAACACACCCAAGTATATATGTTGAGATAACTCATGGTGCATTTTCGATGTGGAACTAAAATTTATAAGACATGTTGAGAGCAAGCTCTCTCCATGTAAAGAAAGCACCAACAATCCCCCACATATCACAACATATATATGTGTCCAGGGTTGAGCGTTCCCCACAGTAACTGTCCATTTTGCATTAGGATAGATGTCGCTGACGACTTGAATCTTTCCGCATGGGTTAAATAACAATGTGATACAAGAATGGACTATGCCTTGAATTCTGCACCACAATTGTAATTCTTCCCACTCACAAAGTGTAGTTACGTGTGCTTCTGGCTGCACATTAAAGGCCCTGTGCCAGCCTGGTTTCAGTGTATAATTTTGGGCGTCTACAAGTTTACCCTCAAGAGACGGCCTGATATCTCTTTCCATACACTATAGGTGAGTTCTTTATTAAAGAGATATGGCATGAAGCCTTGCGCTTCCTTGCGGTACTACGCCGCTATGATATGGCCTGAAGCCGAGGCATTACCCCTACCTGGGAACCTCATCGTAGTGTCATACTACAGTAGCATGAGGTCTCAGCCTCTTTGTAGTGCCAATCTACTCAGCATGAAGCCTAAGGCTTCCTTGCGGTGTTACGCCACAACGACATGGCTTGCAATGCCGAGGCTTTACCCCTATCTGGGTACCTCATCGTGGTGTCGTGCCACTGTAACATGGGGCCATCCTCCCCTTTGTAGTGCTGTCTACAACTCTTTAATTACGTCATACAGCATTAGGCTACCTGCCTATTTGCGGTGCTACGCCGCTATGACTTGGCTTGCAAGGCCGAGGCATTACCCCTACCTGGGAACCTCATGGTGGAGTCACCCCACTGTAGCATGGAGTTTCACTCCTTGTAGTGCTGCTCTACCGTGCTTTCTGTAAAGCACACCAGGCATTCACTCTGCCTGAGAACTCATTAAGGCGCTTAAGCCACCCTTCCACAGGATCTGTTTTTTCCGCAGAAAATACATAGTAGACAACAGTGGTTATGGGTTCGTATCCCTTCCATGTTCCAGAGAACAAGTACCCACTGTTACCTGATAGTTTTCCAGTCAGTGATCCTCCTTTGAACCAAAAGTTAGATGCCTAGTAGATTTCTCTTTGAACTAATAGCATAAAACTTTATGGTAGGATTACAAAGACACTATCAGAATACCTTCAAGCCCATTTTACAAGCTGTGTCATCGACCAACTGGCGCTTGAGGCCCTTTGTGAACGGATCTGCCAGGTTCTCCTGACTCCGAACATCAACCACTGCAATTACACCTCTTTTGATAAGATCGTGTACTGCCCTGTGCTTCAACCGCACAGTCCTCTTCTTCTCGTTGAAGAAGTCATTTGATGCCACCGCCGCAGTCGCCTGGTTGTCACAGTATATCGGTATTGTCGGTATCTGAGCCCCAACCACTGGAAGATCATACATGAGCTCCCGAAGCCATTCTGCTTCATCTGCTGCAGTTTCAAGTGCATAGAATTCAGATTCCATGGAGGAACGAGAGAGTATAGTCTGCTTCTTCGACTTCCACGATATAGCAGCTCCACCCAAGGAAAAGACATATCCACCTGTGGATCTCTCGCTTTCCACCTCTGAACACCAGCTAGCATCACTGAAGCCTTCCACTACTGTCGGATATCCGTTGTAGTGCAGTGCATATGTCTGAGTTTTCTGGAGATATCTCATCACCCGCTTCACAGCTTTCCAGTGCTCAACCCCTGGGTTGCTTGTGAACCGACTCAGCATTTCCACGACGAAAGCTATGTCAGGCCTTGTGGCAGTGGTAGCGTACATCAAACTTCCGATAACGCTAGAATACTCCAGCTGCCTGACGCTTTTCCTTGAATTTGGCTTCAGCTTCTGATCACACCTGTATGGCGTATCGATCCCTGGAAGATCCTTATACCCATAGCGTGTGAGCATCTTCTCAATGTAGTGAGATTGTGACAGCGCGACTCCAGTGTCTGTCCGGATGATCTTTATGCCCAAGATGACATCTGCATCCCCCAAGTCCTTCATACTGAACTTGGTTGAGAGGAACTTCTTTGTCTCTGTGACACAGCCTATATCCGTACCTAGGATTAGCATGTCGTCCACGTACAGACAAACGATGACTCCTCTTCCATCATGAACTTTGTGTAAACACATTTGTCCGTCTCGCTGACTCTGTAGCCGTTTGACCTAATAACTTTGTCAAACTTCTCATGCCACATCTTGGGAGCTTGCTTCAAACCATGCAATAATTTCACCAACTTGCAGACTTTGTCTTCAAGACCTTTGACGATAAATCCATCTGGCTGTTGCATGTAAATCTCTTCGGTCAGCTCCCCATTCAGGAATGCTGTCTTTACATCCATCTGATGTATCACCAACTTATGTATAGCTGCTAGAGCGATTAACATCCCGATGGTGGTCATCCGAGCTACTGGAGCGTACGTGTCAAAGTAGTCTATCCCCTGTTTCTGAGAAAATCCCTTGGCTACCAGCCTGGCCTTGAACTTGTCAATAGTTCCATCTGCCTTCATCTTCTTCTTGAAGATTCATTTACATCCGATGGGCTTTTCTCCTTCAGGTAGATCTACCAACACCCATGTGTTATTGGAGGTGATAGAGTCAAACTCGTCATTCACTGCCTCCTTCCAGAAGATAGCATCTCTGTTCTTCATCGCCTCATCATAGGTAAGCGGATCTGCTTCCACATGATAGGTGACAAAGTCATCTCCGAAGTCTTTCGGTCTCCTCGCTCGCTTAGCTGACGGCTCTGCGAGTTCTGGTACAAGAGTTGTTTCATCAACAACAGCTTCTTCTTGGACTACTGGCCCATATGAGATTTCAGTCTCATTTGCACCTACATCATTTTTCGGAATGTCCGAAAGAACAATGTTTTTGTCTTTTGCAAACTTGTCTTCAAAGTATTCAGCATCGCGAGATTCGATGATATGATTTGACTCAATATCAAGAAATCTCCGAGCATCACTCTTCTCGGCATACCCCAAGAAGATCGCCTTCGTAGTCCTTGTCCCTAGCTTCTGAATCTTCAGATCTGGGAGCTTCACATACGCCAGACACCCCCACACTCGAATGACATTCAAGTTTGGTCTGACTTTGAACCAGAGTTCATGAGGAGTTACGTCTGAAGTTGCATACGGCACTCTATTTAGAATAAAAGTGGCCGTCAATGCAGCTTCTCCCCTGTAGCATTTAGGAAGACCCGCGGTTAGTAGCATTGAGTTCATCATTTCTGTCAACGTTCTGTTCTTCCTCTCCGCTACTCCATTGGATTGAGGAGAATATGGAGCAGTAGTCTCGCATATGATTCCATGTTCTTTGCAGAATGATGCGAATTCATGAGACCTGTACTCCCCACCTCGATCACTTCTCAACCTCTTGAGTTGTTGTCCAGTCTGCCGTTCAGCTTCGGCCCTGAACTCTCTGAACTTCTTGAAAGCTTCATCTTTAGACTTGAGCAAGTAGACGAACGCGTATTTTGAGAAGTCGATGAAGGTTATGAAATACTTCATCCCGGCCTTCGTGGAAAAATGTTTGAAGTCACAGATATCGGAGTGCACCAACTCCAGAAGATCTGTGCTTCGATTGACCCGATGAAAGGGTTTCCTAGTGATCTTCGTCTGAGCACACACTTCACACTTCTCCACCTTACCTCCACATTTGGAGATAAGTTCTAGACTAGACATTTTGTTAATTCTTTTACAATGAACATGTCCTAGTCTATTATGCCACAACTCATGAGAATAATCAGAAGATGCAACTGCATTAATGTCATCAAACTGATTGACAAGCTGAATTTTAAACATTCCTTCGGTTAGATAAGCCTTCCCGAAGTATGTTCCCTTCTTGGACATCACCATCTGACCAGCATTGATGTCCATCCTCAAGCCTGCGTTGCAGAGCAGGCTCCCTGAGATCAGGTTCTTGGCAATCGCCGGAACATGCTTCACACCTTGAAGCGTCAGAGTGTTTCCAGAAGTGAGTTTCAGTTCCACGGTCCCGATCCCCAGAACTTCAGCTTGGGCTTGGTTTGCCATGACAACCTTCTCAGATATCGGCTGGTATGTGACTAACCATTCCTTGCCAGAACAGACATGGCAAGTCGCACCAGTGTCTATCCACCAGTCAGAGTCAACCCCCACAGTTGTGACCTGTGCGATCATAGCAACAAAGTTAGAAACCAATGAAACCTTATTAGGCTCACCTTTCTCTGATTGTTTAGGCTTAGATCTGCATTCACTCTTGTAGTGGCCTTTCTTGCCACAATTGTAACAAGTCACGTGGGACGTAGTCTTCTGTTGCTTGAAAGAAGGACCCTTCACTTTTAGATTAGTGAAGTCCTTCTTGGGATGAGAAGCCGCCTGCTTCCCCTTGGGATCTCTCGTCTGCACAAGATTGGCTTTAGCCAACTGTTTTGACAGAGTGTCCACCTTCTGTTGGGAACGCATCTCGTCCTCAACATGGATCTCTTGAAGTAGATCTCCCAAGCTAATGTCTAGCTTCTTTCTGTGCATCCTTGCATAGAAGGTACTCCATCCAGCAGGAAGTTTTGAGACGATCCCTCCGACGACAAACTTGTCGGGAAGGGACATCTCTTCGTCTTCCAGTTTCTGACGCAGCTTCAGAAATTCCTTTACCTGTGGCAGCATGGACTTTTCGTCCTCAAAGAACAATTTGTGATATTTTTCAACCACAAACATTTTGCTCATGTTCTTGTCTTCTTCATACAGATTTTTCACAGACTCCCATATGTCTCTGGCAAGTTCCTTCTTCGAGTAGGATTCTGCCAGGGAGTCCTCCATAGCATTCAGGATGAGAAGCCTGCAGATGCTATTTTCCCTTCTCTACTTGGCCTGGAGTTTCGTAGCCGCGTTGATTGCGGCAGTAGATCCAGTGTCTGGAACAGAGGGTTCTTCCTCCAACAGGACATGATCAACGTCTTTTAGTTGAAGAGTTAGGTAAACCTTTCTCTTCCAGACTTGATAATGCTCTCCATCGAACTTTTCCAACTTGCAGAAGTCCGATTGGAGGAGCGAAGCATTAATGTTTTCCATCTACACGGATCTTGCTTTGAGATTGTTAGTCCCGGGGCTTGATCAAAAATGGTAAAACAGATGCAACAAAGATCTACGAAGATACAAATACCAAATAACCCGATTACAATATGGAGGAGAAAAATAGAGAAGAGAAGATCTCTCGTTCTTCCTTGCAAACGTGTTGCAATTGGGACAGAACGAGTTACAATAATCTAGAGAAAGATGAGAAGAAGAACAATGTTGGGGTGTCAAAATACCGTTGCTCAAAGCAAGATTCGCCCCACACGATCTGCTTCCAGGAACCAGCAAGTTTGAAGAACTTGTGGAACGCTCGAAGTCACCTCTATTCTGACTCCTCGGATGGACTTGCAATGGCGGCAGCTGCCCTCTCTCTCTTTCTCCTTTTCTGACTTATTTTTTTCGTGGTAGTCACAGAGGAGGCCAGAAGTGAGTATTTATAGAGAGAGGGTGGAAACCCTAGCCGCCAATTCAGTTATGGAAAGATTGAATCAAATCCCAAAAAGATAGCAACGAGATTAATTCAAATCCCACAAAGATAGGAACGAAATTAATTCAAATCCCACGAAGATAGGATCTGAATTAATCGCATTGATTCAGCCTTATCATAACTGACTTGTAATCTGCACAGTCAGCGGAGCCCTCCATGCAGCAGCAGCAGCAGCAGCAGCCTGGCCGCATGAGCCTCATGGCCGCATGGGCCGTATGGACCACATGGACCGCATGGACCGCATGGACCACATGAGCCGCATGGACCGCATGAGCCTCATGAGCCGCATGAACCGCATGTGCCGCATGGACCGCATGGCCGCATGAGCCGCCTGAGCCGTATGAGCCGCATGGACCGCATGTGTCGCATAAAGACCGCATGACTGCTGACGTGCTAAGTGCAAAGTGCGCCAACAAAACGCCACATTACGCCTCATGAGCCCATGAGCCCGAGTCCGAGTCCGAGTCCGAGTCCGAGTCGCTAAGCCCCTTTGGGGCTTAGCTCCAAATGGAAATTAATCCAAGAGAATGACAAAAGTATTAATGCTTAATCCTTGGAGCCTTATTCTTACCTCCTAGTAAAATCACCCACATGGTTCCCTCCTTAGGGTCACCACCCCATGTGCATCTCTCAACAACACACCCAAGTATATATGTTGAGATAACTCATGGTGCATAAAAATTTACAAGGCATGTTGAGAGCAAGCTCTCTCCATGTAAAGAAAGCACCAACAAATACTTAACCAATGTTCTCAGAAGCTCGAGCTAGTAGGAATTTGGCTAAAATTATATACTAAACCTTTTTAGAGCGTGCACTTGGGTAAAGCCTAGTGAATGGAGGATCATGTTGGTGTTTTTGCCTTTGGACTAGAAAAGATAGTCCCACATCGGCTACACCAAATGGTGAGTATCTCAATATAATTCATTGCTTGTGTTGAGGTGTGCACATGAGGTGTAGTGGGGCACAAGTTTGTGCCATATGGAAGTATTTTCCTAGAAGAAAAAATGATTAAATCCAACAATGATGCAAGTTAATTTTTGTTGTGCGGACTCGGACTCGGACACGGACTCCAGGATGTCTCGTGCATTCACGGGAGTGTTCGGGGGGTAGGCGTGGACTGGCACACTTCTATGCTGATTATGGGATGATCTAAAATATCAAACTCTATTTTTGAGTATTGGTATTTTAGTCCCACATCGCATAGGAGAAGAGGTGAAGTCTCAACTCCACTCTATAAATAGAGCCCCTTGGCCTCCTTTGAAAGATGCACCAAGAAGAGAGTTGAGGGAGTCTGTTAAGTCCAGGAAGCCCGTTCAAGTCTCAAATATTGACTTACGAGCGTTCCAGAAGTTCTTCGTGAACTTGCTGGTTCCTGGAAGCTGTTCGTGCTCGTGTGGGGCGAATAAAGCTTTGAGCAACGGTGGTTCATTCATCCCAGCATCTCATTCTCGCCTGTCATCGCTGCTGTTGCCTTTTACAGTAACTTCTTTTTAGAAGCTCTACTGCCGATAGTTGCTTGCACAAAGTCTCTTTAGATTTTTTGTGTATTACGTAGAATCTTTTTAGATCCTCGTAATTCAGAATCCTCCAGGATCTCTGTTGCACATCTTCTTTAAGGTGCTGCATTTGAAACGTTGTGTGTACAATTGTTTCAGTTTCAGAATTTTTCATCGAAAATTGTGCCTCGGTACTAACAATCTCAAAGCTTTATTAAGAAGATGGATAATTCTCGTGCTTCGCTCATCGATACCGGCTTTAACAAGTTGGAGAAATTCGATGGCGAACACTTCCAGATATGGAGACGAAATGTCACTTTAAATCTTCAACTCGTGAATGTTGATCACATGCTGTCGGAAAAAGAACCGATCGTTCCAACCACTGGATCTGCTGCGGCTGTGGCCGCTGCTACGACCAAGCAAGCGAAGTGGAAGAGAGAAAACAGTATATGCAAACTACTGATACTCAATTCCATGGAAGACTCTCTGGCAGAGTCCTACTCCAAGAAGACATCTGCCAAAGAGATATGGGACTCCTTGGGAAAGCTCTATGAAGATGACGAGAACCGGTCCAAGATCTTCATGGTAGAAAAATATCACAAGTGAACCTTCGAAGACGAGAAGGCGATGCTGCCCCAAGTGAAGGAGTTTCTGAAGTTGCGTCAGAAACTAGAAGACGAGAACATGCCCCTCGTCGACAAGTTTGTCGTTGGAGGGATCGTCGCGAAACTTCCTACAGAGTGGAGCAACTTCTATGCAAGGATGCATCGAAAGAAGATGAAAATTAGCTTGGAAGATTTCTTGCAAGAGATCCATGTTGAGGACGAGATGCGCTCTCAACAGAAGATGGATACTCTGTCCAAACAACTGGCGAAGGCAAATCTGGTCCAAACTAGAGAGTACCAGGGGAAGCAGGCTGCTTCTCATCGCAAAAAGAAGGACTTCACGAATCTGAAAGTGAAGGGTCCTGCTTTCAAGCAGCAGAAGTCCAAGTCCCATGTGACTTGCTTCAATTGTGGCAAGAAGGGCCACTACAAATCCGAATGCAAGTCCAAGCCCAAAGAACAAGGTGAGCCTAGTAAGGTTTCTATGATTACTAATCTAGTTGCCATGTTAGCACAGGTTGCAACTGTGGGGGCTGACTTGGACTGGTGGATAGATACTGGTGCGACCTGCCATGTCTGTTCAGACAAAGACTGGTTCGTCTCTTATGAGCCAACTTCAGAGAAGGTCATAATGGCAAACCAGGCACAAGCTGAAGTACTGGGGATCGGGACGGTGGAGCTAAAACTCACATCGGGGAACACTCTGACGCTTCAAGGTGTGAAGCATGTTCCAGTAATTGCTAAGAACCTGATCTCTGGAAGTCTGCTCTGCAACGCAGGCTTGAGGATGGATATCAATGCTGGCCAGTTGGTGATGTCCAAGAAGGGTACATTCTTCGGGAAAGCTTTCCAAACTGAAGGAATGTACAAGATTCAGCTTGTTGTAACCCAGCATGATAATATAAATGCAATCACTTTTTCTGATTATTCTCTTGAGTTGTGGCATAATAGGCTAGGACATGTTCATTGTAAAAGGATTAACAGAATGTCTAGTCTAGGACTTATCTCCAAGTGTGGGGGTAAGGTAGAGAAATGCGAAGTATGTGCTCAGACGAAGATCACAAGGAAACCCTTTCACAGGGTCCATCGAAGCACAGATCTTCTGGAGTTGGTTCACTCAGATATCTGTGACTTCAAACAATTCTCTACAAAGGCCGGGATGAAGTATTTCATTACTTTCATCGATGACTTCTCAAAGTATACTTTCGTCTACTTGCTCAAGTCTAAAGACGAAGCATTCGAGAAGTTCGAGGAGTTCAGGGCCGAGGCTGAGCGGCAAACTGGACAACAACTCAAGAGGTTAAGGAGTGATCGAGGCGGGGAGTATCGGTCTCATGAATTCTTATCATTCTGCAAAGAACATGGAATCATCAATGAGACAACGGCTCCGTACTCTCCTCAATCCAACGGAGTAGCAGAAAGGAAGAACAGAACGTTGACAGAGATGATGAACTCTATGCTGTTGACTGCGGGTCTTCCAAAGTGTTATTGGGGAGAAGCTGCACTAACGGCAACGTTCATTCTGAACAGAGTGCCATATGCAACTTCCGACATAACTCCTCATGAACTCTGGTTCAAAGTCAGACCTAACTTGAATGTCATTCGAGTGTGGGGGTGTCTGGCTTATGTGAAGCTCCCGGATCTGAAGATTTAGAAGCTGGGGACAAGGACTACGAAGGCGATCTTCTTGGGGTATGCCGAGAAGAGTGATGCTCGGAGATTCCTTGATATCGAGTCAAACCATATCATCGAATCTCGCGATGCTGAATACTTTGAAGACAAGTTTGCAAAACACAAGAATATTGTTCTCGCGGATCTTCCGGAGAATGATGAGGGTACAAAGCAGACAGAAGTCTTTAATGAACCAGTAGTCCAAGATGAAGCTGTCGTCAAGGAGACACCAGCTGAACCAGAACTCGCTGAGCCGTCAACTAAGCGAACGAGGAGGCCGAAAGACTTCGGAGATGACTTCGTCACCTATCATGTGGAAGCAGATCCGCTTACCTATGATGAGGCGATGAAGACCAGAGATGCTGTATTCTGGAAGGAGGCGATAGACAACGAGATTGACTCAATCACCTCCAACAACACATGGGTATTGGTTGACCTGCCAGAAGGAGCAAGACTCATCGGATGCAAATGGATCTTCAAGAAGAAGATGAAAGCAGATGGAACCATTGACAAGTTCAAGGCCAGGCTAGTGGCCAAGGGGTTTGTTCAGAAGCAGGGGATCGACTACTTTGACACTTATGCTCCAGTAGCTCGGATGACAACCATCAGATTGTTAATTGCTCTAGCAGCAATACACAAGCTGGTGATACATCAGATGGATATAAAAACGGCATTCCTTAATGGCGAGCTGACCGAAGAGATCTACATGCAACAACCAGAAGGTTTTGTCGTCAGAGGTCTGGAAGACAAAGTCTGCAAGTTGATGAAGTCTCTGTATGGTTTGAAACAAGCTCCCAAAATGTGGTATGAGAAGTTTGACAAGGTGATAAGGTCAAATGGCTACAGGGTCAGTGAAACAGACAAGTGTGTCTATACGAAGTTTGCTGACGGAAGAGGAGTAATCGTATGTCTTTACGTGGACGACATGCTAATCCTAGGTACGGATTTAAGCTGCGTCACAGAGACAAAGAAATTTCTCTCGACCAAGTTCAGTATGAAGGACTTGGGGGATGCCGACGTAATCTTGGGGCTCAAGATCATCCGGACAGGCACTGGAATAGCGCTGTCACAATCTCATTATATTGAGAAGATGCTCACTCGCTACGGGTATCAAGATCTTCCTTTTATTGATACACCGTACCGGAGTGATCAGAAGCTGGAGCCAAATTCGAGGAAAAGCGTCAGGCAGTTGGAGTACGCTAGCGTCATCGGAAGCTTGATGTACGCTACTACTGCCACAAGGCCTGACATAGCTTTTGCAGTGGGAATGCTGAGTCGGTTCACTAGCAATCCAGGCGTTGAGCACTGAAAAGATGTGAAGCGTGTTATGAGATATCTCAAGAAAACTCAGACATATGCACTTTTCTACAGCGGATCCGTCAGTAGTGGAAGGCTTCAGTGATGCTAGCTGGTGTACAGATATGGAGAGCGAGTATTCCACAGGTGGATTCGTATTCGCCATGGGCGGAGCTGCTATATCGTGGAATCGAAGAAGCAGACTATGTTATCTCGCTCCTCCATGGAATCTGAATTCTTTACATTGGATGCTGCTGCAGATGAAGCAGAGTGGCTTCGGGAGCTCATGTATGATCTTCCGGTGGTTGGGGCTCAGATACCGGCAATATCGATATACTGTGACAACCAGGCGGCAGCAGCAGTGGCATCAAATGAACTCTTCAACGGGAAGAAGAGAACGGTGCGGTTGAAGCACAGAGCAGTACACGATCTTATCAAGAGAGGTGTTATTGCAGTGATTGATGTTCGGAGTCGGAAGAACCTGACGAATCC
This sequence comes from Iris pallida, assembly GCA_029216955.1. Taxonomy (NCBI): domain Eukaryota; kingdom Viridiplantae; phylum Streptophyta; class Magnoliopsida; order Asparagales; family Iridaceae; genus Iris; species Iris pallida. Next base: position 16,323,789 of record JANAVB010039620.1, read on the forward strand.
GTTCACCAAGGGCCTCAAGCGCCAGCTGGTCGATGACACAGCTTGTAAAATGGGCTTGAAGGCATTCTGATATTGTGTTATTACATTCCTACCATAAAGTTTTATGCTATTAGTTCAAAGAGAAATCTACTAGGCATCTAGCTTTTGGTTCAAGGGAGGACTATTAACCAGAAGAATATCAGGAACGGTTGGTACTTGTCCTATGTGACATGGAGAGGTTACGGACCTACAACCACTGTTGTCTACTGTTGTTTTCTGCGGAAAACGGATCCTGTGGGAAGGTTGGCTTAAATGCCTTAATGAGTTCTCAGGCAGAGTGAATGCCTGGAGTGCTTTACAGGAAGCACGGTAGAGCAGCACTACAAGGAGTGTAACTCCATGCTACAGTGGGGTGACTCCACCATGAGGTTCCCAGGTAGGGGTAATGCCTCGGCTTTGCAAGCCAAGTCACAGCGGAGTAGTAGCACCGCAAATAGGCAGGTAGCCTAATGCTGTATGATAATCGTAATAAAGAGAGGCAGACAGCACTACAAAGAGGACGATGTCCTCATGTTACAGTGGCATGACACCACGAAGAGGTATCAGGTAGGGTAAAGCCTCGGCTTTGCGAGCCATGTCATAGCTGTAGCGCTCCGCTTTCGATAGGCGACGGAACTTCATAATATGCTAGCGCCGAGTCAGATCGGCCGGGAACTAAGATGGCCATCTAACTCGATCGCTAAGCTTGGTAAACGTTAACGCCTTGCGGCATCGATTCAAATCGATTTGGACGGAAGTTACGAGAATCGATCCAACTAATGGAACGACTTCTGTTGGAATAAGTCCTAGATGCAGCGGGCTGCGTCTCGGCGAGTGAGCTCTCTATAAGAGTCCCTTCGACGGGACCGGACCGCTGTATGGTTTTCTTGGAGCTTTGCCGCTGGGCTTGATTGAAGTGCTTTCGCGTCGTTTTCATGGATGCAATTACAAATTTCGATGCAAGGGGAAAAGAAGGAAATCTAACAAAGTGTTGATGCATTGCAGGAGCTCGCGTAACTAAGGATTGACGTTGCGTAGCGCTTCGACGACCTGCACAAAGCAAAGTGATCGGTGGGTGATTCGGCCCCTTCTTTTCTACTCTGTCCCGCAAACTTATTCCTTGCTTCGAATTCATTCAAATCGAACGATGCCAAGTTAATTGCATGCCAATCCACTAAGTCCAAGAACTCGGAAAAATGTATAAATTTAGAGTAATTCACTCTGAAAATACAAGTCTATCACATAAACCAGAAAGTTTAAGGTTCTAGTAAAAAGATAGACTATTTCAAGTGCTGCAAAATATTATGAAACGTCGATCATGGGTTATGATGCCTCGGACAATTTGGTGCCTACGGGACGCTAAATCGGAGTACGGCTTGGGGAAAATGAAACGTTGCATGAGTTGGGGGAAATGATAATGTCGTTCAATACTGTCCGCGCTATACAAAACTGGTTGCATATATAAACTGTTCACGCATTGGCATGGTCATGGACAGCTTGTGCACAAGTTGATATTTTCCTCGAATCGATATCCGGGGCATCGGAATCGACTCGACCTATGGGGAATGAATAATCGTGCTTCGGCACTGATGCATTGCGGGACCGTCAGTGAGGCTTGCAACCTAGACTGAGCGGGCCGAAATGCCGTTGAGATAGTCCCACGTGATGTGTAACATCAATGACCGCATATAAGATAGTAGCATGCTCACCTATTGTCTTATGCAGGTGTGAATATTATCTCTGTTTTATGCAGGGACGAGCACGGCCGTGGTAAGAAATATGATAAACTGCTATGGTTCACTGTATGCTTTATTACGCAAAGATGGCTATCGAATATGAACTGAATTCATTTAGTTCTAATAGAAAGACAACTCTAAAGCATGCCTACCCTAACAATCAGAGTCGGTTTAGACGAGTGGGTTCGTCTCGTCCACTTAGCAAGTGTGCTAATCCCATTCCCCCAATTTCCCCAGGTGCGACGGGCGCGCTCAACTAAACTGGAGCTGAAGTACAGAGAGGCGTTTTGAAGCTCTTCCTATGCTGAAGTATTTTGAAGCCAATTCAAGTCGACGGCTTTGTATAAAGGGGCGAATGTATGGGACGGCAAGCGTTAGTTCAGGCAACTTGTCGAATGTATTTCTTTATGTTTTCAATCAATGTAGCCGCAACGGCATCCAATGTAAATTATGACTTGCACTTCGTTGCAAGCTATGAATGAAAAGCATTTCTATCTTCCTATACTGCGCCTTATATTCTGATGTGATTTGTGAAGTTTCGACTTGGCGTATTTATATCAAAATCAAAAGATAACCATTTGAGAACTTGTCATCTTGCCTTGCACGAGCGCAACTCCAGGCTCGTGCGGCATCACGCCTTAGCGAGGACGATCGAATCGGCAAAGTAACACCGGGGACGAACGGTTTGTCGACTCGGGGCGTGACAAATTGGTATCAGAGCACAGTTATGTTTCCTCGAATTTTCGAAAGATGTTTCATTATTGGAATGTCCGTTGCGATGGCTCGATTGAATGCTTGTCGACATGTTGCGTGAAATAAAAGTTCCATACAGGTAAGCCCGTAGATATTTTTGAAAAATACTAACGGGTTTACTCTGTTTTGTAGGAATGACTAAGAAAAGGAACAATCCCGCCCCAACCCAAACTGTAGATAGTACGTCGAGCACAAAAAGCACCGAGCCTAGCGAGACGACTATGCAGAAGATGCTACAGTCGATGGAGCTGCAGCAGCAGCAGCTTCAGACACAATTCAAAGCCCAATTCGAAGCACAACAAAAACAGATGAATGCCCTGACTCAAATAGTGAGCAAAATGGCGGGGAATACCAAGACGACGGACGAAGAGACCGGGGAAAAGCAAGGCGACCAAGAAGAAAACGAGGAAGAAGAGACTCAACCGCAAATGATAGATTCTTCTTCCTTATTCAAGGCAAAGGAGTTCCGCAAGATGAATCCACCGAAGTTCAACGGCCGAGCAGAGCCTGATGTGATCGTGGGATGGCTCGCGGAGATGAGGACCTGTTTAATCTGCTTAGCATCGAAGGGTCCCAGCGGGTAACTTGTGCGGCGTTACAGCTGCAACTGAGGGCGTACGACTGGTGGGCTGCTAAAAAGCAGGAAATCTATGAAGCCGATACGGACGCCACGATTTCTTGGAAAATATTCAAGCAAGCCTTCCTCGAACAGTACGTTCCTCGCGCTGTCCGTCAACAAAAAGAAGACGAGTTCATGACGCTGCGACAGGGAAATATGTCTGCCGACGATTATGATTCGAGCTTCTCAAAGCTGGCGAAGTTTGCCAGCGCCTTCCTGCCCAACAAGGAGGCCTGGTGTGAACGCTTCCAACAAGGCCTAAATGACGAACTGCGAAGGGACGTCATGAATCAAAGGTGCCGAACATACCGTGAATCCTATAATGCCGCTCTTGATAGTGAGCGCATCTTTGGCCGTATGTCGAGTAGAGGCATCCGTAACCACTTCAACAAGCGTCCTAACGACGCCGGCGCCGGGGGATCGGGAATAACAAAGCGTCCGAACAGATTCGATGATCGAGGCCATGGCAGTCAACACTGCACCAGGTGCGGTAGGCGTGGGCACCGAACCGTCGACTGCGTCACGAGATCTTGCTACAAGTGTGGCGAGGTAGGCCATATAGTTACATATTGCCCGCACAAAGGTCCGAATCAACACAACCCGCCGAGGAACGTCCCGAATCCGCATAAAGCGCCGATACTGCAAGGCGCAAATGCGGTGCCCGTCAACCAGCAGAACCAACGACATGGAGCTCAAGGCCGAGTTTATGCCTTAACTCGGGACGAGCCGTTCGCGTCCGATACTGTTGTAACAGGTATATTACTCTACAAAAGTATACCTGCTCGAGTCCTATTCGATTCGGGTGCGACGCATAGCTTTATATCTGCTGATTTTGCGAATGAAAATAAAATAACCATGCAATCACTAGATATAAATATTAGCGTTAGCACTCCGTCGGGAGTCGATATGCCTGCGAACTTCATTTGTAGGGATGGCCACATTTGCATCGGAGGAAGATATCTATCCTTGGATGCCGTCGTACTAGACATCAAAGATTACGACATCATCCTGGGCATGGATTGGTTGGGCGCTTGTCGTGCAACGATCGAGTGCGCGGAGAAGAGAGTGGTGTTTCGTCTTCCTGGCGAGACAGAGTTCTCATATTCGTGCGGTACGGTCTCGAAGACGGCAATGATGGTGTCGGCAATCTCGGCGAGGCGTATGCTGCGTTCCGGCTGCGCGGGATACTTGGCATCAGTCCGAGACACGCGGAAGGATAATACAAACACAATGCAGACTGATGTTGTGGCAGATTTTCCCGACGTTTTTCCTGACGAGATGCCAGGGATGCCGCCGGATCGAGAAATTGAATTCTGCATCGACACCTTTCCGGATACACGGCCGATATCCAAGGCGCCTTACCGAATGGCTCCAGCAGAACTGAAGGAACTGAAGGTGCAATTACAAGAGTTGCTAGACCGCGGATTCATTCGCCCTAGCGTCTCTCCGTGGGGAGCTCCCGTACTGTTCGTGAAGAAGAAAGATGGGTCGTTGCGGCTATGCATCGACTATCGGGAACTCAACAAGGCGACCGTGCGAAACAAGTATCCTTTGCCGCGAATCGACGACTTGTTTGACCAACTGCAAGGCGCGACAATATTTTCAAAAATCGATCTTCGTTCAGGCTATCATCAATTGAAGATCAAGTCCGACGACATATCGAAGTCTGCCTTCCGCACTCGATATGGTCATTACGAATTCCTCGTCATGCCGTTCGGTTTGACGAATGCCCCAGCCGCGTTCATGGATCTGATGAACCGAGTCTTCCGACCTCAAATAGATAAATTTGTAGTCGTATTCATCGACGATATCCTTGTCTACTCAAAGAATCGTGAAGAACATGCAGAACATTTGAAGACGGTACTACAGATTCTGCGTCAAAACAAATTGTACGCCAAGCAGAGTAAGTGCGAGTTCTGGATGAGTAGCGTGACATTCCTTGGGCACGTAATCTCTGCCGAAGGTGTCGCGGTGGACCCAAAGAAGATTGATGCGGTGGTGGATTGGAAACGACCTGCCTCGGTTAGCGACATCCGGAGTTTCCTTGGCTTAGCGGGCTACTACCGTCGATTCGTGCGAAGCTTTTCAAAACTAGCGTCGCCTCTGACTCGCCTCACCCAGAAGGGAGTAGTATTTGAATGGAGCGACGACTGTGAATCCAGCTTCCAAGAGTTGAAGCAACGGCTCGTCTCAGCTCCAATCCTTGCACTTCCAGACGGTCCAGAAGGCTTTCAGATATTCAGCGACGCGTCGGGAACTGGCCTCGGGTGCGTACTCATGCAGAGAGACAAAGTCATCTCCTACGCTTCACGGCAGTTGAAGCAGCACGAGAAAAACTACCCAACACACGACCTAGAATTGGCGGCGATCGTCTTTGCATTGAAGTTATGGCGGCACTACCTCTATGGTGTGGCATGCAGAATCTACACCGATCACAAAAGCCTGAAGTACTTATTTACACAACGGGAACTCAACCTACGACAGCGACGTTGGCTCGAACTCATAAAAGATTACGAGCTAACGATCGAGTATACACCGGGCAAGGGAAACGTGGTGGCCGACGCACTCAGCAGAATGTTTATGGGAACACTGGCCATAAACAAGGAGATAAAGCGAGACCTTGAAGCGATGGGTATCGAACTCGGAATTGAGTATCGACACCTGCACCTAGCGCAGCTGAAGTTAGGATCGAGCCTGCTTAGCAAGATAAAGACTGCACAGGAGGACGACTCATTCCTGAAGAAAATGCGCGAGCTGATTTCAACGGGAAGGACGACTGACTTTGCGGAAGACAGAGACGGGATGATGCGACTAAAGGGAAGGCTCTGCATTCCTGAAACTGCCGAACTCAGAAAAAAAAATTTGACGGAGGCGCACTATGCGAAGTACTCGTTACATCCTGGAAGCACTAAGATGTACAAGGACTTGCGCACAAACTTTTGGTGGCACGGCATGAAGAAAGACGTGGCTACGTTCGTATCGCAATACATGGCGTGTCAGCAGGTGAAGGCAGAACACCAACGGCCAGGCGGCGAGCTGCAGAACATCCCCATTCCCGAGTGGAAGTGGGACAATATCTTGATGGATTTCATTGTGGGATTTCCGAAGACGCCGCGGGGGAATGATGCGATTTGGGTCATTGTTGATAGATTGACCAAGTCGGCTCACTTCATCGCAATTAAAGTAGGATGGAGCGTCGATCGGTTAGCACAAATCTACGTCGATGAGATTGTTCGACTGCACGGGGTACCGGCCTCAATAATTTCGGACAGAGACGGGCGATTCCTATCGCGTTTCTGGACGAGCCTCCAAGCGGCGATGGGAACCAAACTGAACTTTAGTTCGACGTACCATCCCCAAACAGACGGACAGACGGAGAGGGTAAATCAAATCCTAGAAGACATGCTGCGTCTGTGTGCGATCGACCTAAAGACTAGTTGGGATACGCATTTGCCGCTTGCGGAGTTTGCGTACAACAACAGTTATCAGTCGAGTATTCAGATGGCTCCATACGAAGCGCTCTACGGGAGGAAGTGCCGTTCGCCGATATGCTGGGATGAAGTCGGAGAGCGACAAGTGCTTGGACCGGAACTGGTGGAGCAGGCCGTCAAAAAGGTCCGCTTGATTCGAGATAGACTCCGCATCGCGCAAAGTCGACAAAAGAGCTACGCAGATCTTCGTCAACGTCCGCTAGAGTTCTTGGTCGGGGACCATGTGTTTCTGAAAGTAACGCCCATGCGCGGTGTGATGCGGTTCGGCGTTAAAGGCAAGTTGAGCCCGAGATTTGTAGGCCCCTTCGAGATCATTGAGCGAGTTGCGACGGTTGCTTATCGGATCGCACTACCTCCTGCCTTAGCTGATGTGCACGATGTTTTCCACGTTTCACAACTTCGAAAGTACGTGCACGATCCAAGTCATGTGGTTAGCTTCGATCAGTTGGAGCTACGTACTGACTTGTCTTACTCGGAGGAGCCTATTCAAATTTTGGACCGCAAGGAGAAGGTGCTGCGAAATCGGTCGATGTCCTTGGTCCGCGTGCTTTGGCGGAACCATTCAGTCGAGGAGTCGACGTGGGAGATGGAGGCAGAGATGAAAGAGAAGTACCCCGCGCTGTTTGTCTAAATAAAGGTCAGACCCTTGTTCTTAAGTTTCGGGACGAAACTTTTTCTTAGTGGTATATTATGTAGCGCCCCGCTTTCGATAGGCGACGGAACTTCATAATATGCTAGCGCCGAGTCAGATCGGCCGGGAACTAAGATGGCCATCTGACTCGATCGCTAAGCTTGGTAAACGTTAACGCCTTGCGGCATCGATTCAAATCGATTTGGACGAAAGTTACGAGAATCGATCCAACTAATGGAACGACTTCTGTTGGAATAAGTCCTAGATGCAGCGGGCTGCGTCTCGGCGAGTGAGCTCTCTATAAGAGTCCCTTCGACGGGACCGGACCGCTGTATGGTTTTCTTGGAGCTTTGCCGCTGGGCTTGATTGAAGTGCTTTCGCGTCGTTTTCATGGATGCAATTACAAATTTCGATGCAAGAGAAAAAGAAGGAAATCTAACAAAGTGTTGATGCATTGCAGGAGCTCGCGTAACTAAGGATTGACGTTGCGTAGCGCTTCGACGACCTGCACAAAGCAAAGTGATCGGTGGGTGATTCGGCCCCTTCTTTTCTACTCTGTCCCGCAAACTTATTCCTTGCTTCGAATTCATTCAAATCGAACGATGCCAAGTTAATTGCATGCCAATCCACTAAGTCCAAGAACTCGGAAAAATGTATAAATTTAGAGTAATTCACTCTGAAAATACAAGTCTATCACATAAACCAGAAAGTTTAAGGTTCTAGTAAAAAGATAGACTATTTCAAGTGCTGCAAAATATTATGAAACGTCGATCATGGGTTATGATGCCTCGGACAATTTGGTGCCTACGGGACGCTAAATCGGAGTACGGCTTGGGGAAAATGAAACGTTGCATGAGTTGGGGGAAATGATAATGTCGTTCAATACTGTCTGCGCTATACAAAACTGGTTGCATATATAAACTGTTCACGCATTGGCATGGTCATGGACAGCTTGTGCACAAGTTGATATTTTCCTCGAATCGATATCCGGGACATCGGAATCGACTCGACCTAGGGGGAATGAATAATCGTGCTTCGGCACTGATGCATTACGGGACCGTCAGTCAGGCTTGCAACCTAGACTGAGCGGGCCGAAATGCCGTTGAGATAGTCCCACGTGATGTGTAACATCAATGACCGCATATAAGATAGTAGCATGCTCACCTATTGTCTTATGCAGGTGTGAATATTATCTCTGTTTTATGCAGGGACGAGCACGGCCGTGGTAAGAAATATGATAAACTGCTATGGTTTACTGTATGCTTTATTACGCAAAAATGGCTATCGAATATGAACTGAATTCATTTAGTTCTAATAGAAAGACAACTCTAAAGCATGCCTACCCTAACAATCAGAGTCGGTTTAGACGAGTGGGTTCGTCTCGTCCACTTAGCAAGTGTGCTAATCCCATTCCCCCAATTTCCCCAGGTGCGACGGGCGCGCTCAACTAAACTGGAGCTGAAGTACGGAGAGGCGTTTTGAAGCTCTTCCTATGCTGAAGTATTTTGAAGCCAATTCAAGTCGACGGCTTTGTATAAAGGGGCGAATGTATGGGACGGCAAGCGTTAGTTCAGGCAACTTGTCGAATGTATTTCTTTATGTTTTCAATCAATGTAGCCGCAACGGCATCCAATGTAAATTATGACTTGCACTTCGTTGCAAGCTATGAATGAAAAGCATTTCTATCTTTCTATACTGCGCCTTATATTCTGATGTGATTTGTGAAGTTTCGACTTGGCGTATTTATATCAAAATCAAAAGATAACCATTTGAGAACTTGTCATCTTGCCTTGCACGAGCGCAACTCCAGGCTCGTGCGGCATCACGTCTTAGCGAGGACGATCGAATCGGCAAAGTAACACCGGGGACGAACGGTTTGTCGACTCGGGGCGTGACAATAGCGGCGTAACACCGTACGGAAGCGCAAGGCTTCATGCTGGGTAGTTTGGCACTACAAAGAGGCCTGTGACCTCATGCTACAGTAGTATGACACTACGATGAGGTACCCAGGTGGGGTAAAGCCTCGGCTTTAAGCCATGTCATAGCGGCGTAGCACCGCAAAGAAGCGCAATGCTTCATGCCATGACTCTTTATAAAGAACTCACCTATAGTGTATGGACAGAGATATCAGGCCGTCTCTTGAGGGTAAACTTGTAGACGCCCAAAAATTATACACTGAAACCAGGCTGGCACAAGGCCTTCAATGTGCAGCCAGAAACACAGTTGATGTCATTATGTGAGTAGAAAGAATTGCAGTTATGGTGCAGAATTCAAGGCTTAGTCCATTCTTGTATCATGCTGTTATTTAACCTATGGGGGAAGATTCAAGTCGTAGCGACATCTCTCCTAATGCATGATGGGCAGTCACTGTGGGGAACGCTCAACCCATATATTGAGATATGTGGGGGATTGTTGGTATTTTTGCCTTTGGACTAGAAAAGATAGTCCCACATCGGCTACACCAAATGGTGAGTATCTCAATATAATGCATTGCTTGTGTTGAGGTGTGCACATGAGGTGTAGTGGGGCACAAGTTTGTGCCATGTGGAAGTATTTTCCTAGAAGGAAAAAGGATTAAATCCAACAATGATGCAAGTTAATTTTTGTTGTGCGGACTCGGACTCGGACACGGACTCCAGGATGTCTCGTACATGCACGGGAGTGTTCGGGGGGTAGGCGTGGACTGGCACACTTCTATGCTGATTATGGGATGATCTAAAATATCAAACTCTATTTTTGAGTATTGGTATTTTAGTCCCACATCGGATAGGAGAAGAGGTGAAATCTCAACTCCACTCTATAAATAGAGCCCCTTGGCCTCCTTTGAAAGATGCACCAAGAAGAGAGTTGAGGGAGTCTGTTAAGTCCAGGAAGCCCGTTCAAGTCTCAAATATTGACTTACGAGCGTTCCAGAAGTTCTTCGTGAACTTGCTGGTTCCTGGAAGTTGTTCGTGCTCGTGTGGGGCGAATAAAGCTTTGAGCAACGGTGGTTCATTCACCCCAGCATCTCATTCTCGCCTGTCATCGCTGCTGTTGCCTTTTACAGTAACTTCTTTTTAGAAGCTCTACTGCCGATAGTTGCTTGCACAAAGTCTCTTTAGATTTTTTGTGTATTACGTAGAATCTTTTTAGATCCTCGTAATTCAGAATCCTCCAGGATCTCTGTTGCACATCTTCTTTAAGGTGCTGCATTTGAAACGTTGTGTGTACAATTGTTTCAGTTTCAGAATTTTCCATCGAAAATTGTGCCTCGGTACTAACAGATCACGCATGGAAAGACAGACAATATAAACCATTTAATTGGTCGAAGGGGGATTCTAAACGATGACCTTTTGCTCTGACACCATGTTCTATAATAGCATGTTAAATTACCTCCTACTAGAGTCGTAATGTGGGTTGGGGGTTAAATATTGATATTATTCCAACGTATACCAAGGTTGATATTTGATATTATTCCAACGTATACCAAAAGGTTCAAAATCAGCTTTTGGTTTATATTTAAGGTTCTCCATATTGATCTTGAGTACCAAATGATGTATATAACTAAGTGGGATACTAAAGAAAAATTTTGGGGGGGGGGGGGGGGGGGGGGGGGGGGAGGGGAAACAGAAGCAATTCAAGTATATACTTTTGCTCCTGATGCTTTTTGAATGATATGGAATTAATGAAACTATATATACACCAAACATAGCATCTTCACTCTCTTTAGATTTCATTTGACAGCCTAAAATGTTGATGTTACTGATTCACTTTGTTGCTTCAGCCCTTCAAGGACATGATCAAAGGAATGAGGATGGATCTAAAGAAGTCGAGATACAAGGACTTTGATGAGCTCTACCTCTATTGCTACTATGTAGCAGGAACTGTCGGATTAATGAGCGTTCCTGTGATGGGCATTTCACCAGACTCAAAAGCCACAACAGAGAGCGTCTACAATGCTGCTCTAGCATTAGGAATCGCAAACCAGCTAACAAACATACTCCGGGATGTTGGCGAAGAGTAAGTAACGTACTGTTAGACGATCGTTGCCATTTCAAGTTACTATATTGATGCAAATACTGCAATCCTTCAGTGCAAGAAGAGGACGGATTTACCTGCCTCAAGATGAGCTTGTGCAGGCTGGACTATCGGACGAGGATGTATTCAAGGGGAAGGTGACAGACAAATGGAGGAGCTTCATGAAGAACCAAATCAGTAGGGCAAGGAAGTTCTTCCTTGACGCAGAGCAAGGCGTCATGGAGCTCAGTCGAGCAAGCCGATGGCCGGTAAAATTTTGTTTTCCTTATAAACTTGTCAATAATGCAAAGTTGTCTGAAGTTGAACTGCAAATTTTTATTTTATTAGATACATAACTAGTTGCTTCGTTATGTCAAACTTTGTTTTTAGAAAAAAAAAAAAAAAAAAGGATACGATCAAGGATATCCCTCAAGCTGTTAAGTGGGCTGGAAACCCCAAAAAAGGGGCCCGGGAACGGACCTGTCAAAGCTCGGACAGGCCCAAACCCACTAGGTTGCGGACCGGACTGGGTTTACCCTTCCAAACCTGGTGGCCCGACCTGTTGCCAGATGTATATATAATATATACCATATATAGGAATATATACCATATATATACACTATAAAAAATACTATATATACCGTTTATATATTTGTAAATGGGAAAACAGGATATGAGCCAATGACTCATATTCTCCATGAAATGTTAGACCAGTAGGAGAAAAGCTTCAAAATTGAAAAATAACTTTCCTTGTTGGACCATGTTAAAACTTTTCTCCTATTGATCCACCATGCCAATGGTTCATTCTACAACATGAGTCGTTGGCTCATATCCCATTTTTCTTTTATAAATACACATTCTGCATAATATTACCATATATATATATATACTCACACAATTATACGTTACTATGTATAGTTTGTATTTATATGGTATATATATACACTATAAATTTATATGGTATATATATACACTATAAATTTATACTATATATGTAAGTACACTATATATATATATATACCACATTGTACTATATGTTACATACTATATATTAACACTACATATATAAAAAAAAATCAATTTTAAATTATTTACCAAAATAGAATGACCGGTGGGCCTACCCGAACCCGACCTAGACCTAGCATGGGTCGTGGGTCGGGGTTGGGTTTGGTCATTTTGGTCAAAGCCTGGCCCGATCCAGATATTTTGACTGGGCTAGTCCAGCCCAGCCCGAACCTATTTCTAGGTCGACCCAATCCCAGCCTACCGAACAACTCATAGATCCCAAATTGTAGATTAATGATGATTGCAATTAGTTGTAGTAAATTGTATCATCTTATCTTTGTCTAGACTTTTTATAGTCGATAAAAAATTTGAGGTGCTCCTTGGTTGTATGTGCTTAAAGTGCAATCGAAAATGTAGGTCTACCTACATGTCAACTGTCAACTGCCCGTGTAGGTTTTTATAGCATGTTCCTTTCTTGATCATATGATTCATATCTACCTTGGTTATGAATTTGATACTAATATAGAGGGCTGACATTGGTACAACAATCGGACATAACTTTGTCAAGTCTTATATGGAGCTTTCTTATGCTCCATAGCCGACATCACTTTGGTGGGAGAAGGCTCGGATTATGGTGGTGATGATGATGATGATCAAGGAGATCCCAACCATATTTCATTAAACTTAAAAGTATAAATACAAAAGAGTACATAATGTTCGGTAATGAACTTTTAGACAACCGTTCCACTTCAATTCCATTACTCAAAAAGAGTTTGATATTTTAGATCATCCCACAATCAGCATAGTCGAGTGCCAGTCCACGCCTACCTTCCGAACACACGCTCGTGCATGCACGAGGCATTCTGGAGTCTGTGTCCGAATCCGAGTCCGAACAACAAAAATCAACTTGGTTCCTTGTTCGAATTAATCATTTTTTCTTCTAGAAAAATACTTCCACATGGCACACACTTGTGCCCCACCCCACACCTCATGTGCATACCTCAATACAAGCAAAGCATTATATTGAGATACTCACCATTTGGTGTAGCCGACGTGGGACTATCTTTCCTAGTCTAAAGGCAAAAACACCAACACATACAAGATAACTTTATCCTTAACATAATTTAATAGTTTATTGAACTTGTTGACCGAGAACTTAATTCTCTAACTGGGGAACTCATTTTTTCATGACTTCTTTGTAGGTATTGGCTTCATTGTTACTGTATCGCCAGATCTTGGACGAGATTGAAGCAAATGATTACAACAACTTCACAAAGAGGGCTTATGTTGGCAAAGCCAAGAAGCTACTGGCGCTGCCCGTTGCATATGGGAGAACGCTAATTAGCCGCCCGTCGTCGTCAGGAAACCAATCGACCCTCGGTTAAGGCCAGGCGTAAGCGTAAATGGTACAGAACAAGACACGATGAGATGAAAATAGGAAAGATGTCATATATTAGACCTGAAAGAATTAGAAGGGGGTAAATCTGGCTTTATAGTAACATGTTGTTGCTTCTTTTCTTTGAAGTTCTGTTGTTATTACTACTAAGAACAGGAAATGTTGAGAAAAGAATTTTAACATAGGAGATGTTTGCTCCTCCCCTGCATTGTGTATATGTGCCCTGATGGAAATATAGTGTTGAGTTACTATTCTATTGATATGTTATATTGGGATATAACCTGTGCTTTTGTGGGTTAACTTGGCAGGACTGAGCTTGTTATTGTGTTATGTTTTATTTTGCTGTGCAAGGTGTGAACATTATGTACAGGTGCATAGTTAATCTCCCTTTCACTTTATGGACTACTTTGGCATTGTTGTAGTTTATCAAAAATTGTTATCAAAAGCTCTAGAGCAATAAAAAGTTGTTTGGTAAATATATGATGAAAATTGCTATCAAAAGCAGTAAGATATTTGGTATAAAAGTAAAAATTCTGTTATGAAATTATTGAAAATGACAAAACTTAGTACATGATAGATGACGGGAATTTCTAAATAATAAGAATATTTATGTAATTGTATTTGATAGACTAAAATAATTTTTGGAATCACCTCTTTCATTCCTTTCAAAATCAGCCAAAAAAAAGTCAGCCGAAAAAGCGAACCAAGTTTTCAAAAGAAAACTTTTTAATTGGTTATTACCAAACACCTTGGACTGTTTTTCAATAAGAAATAGAAAAAGAAAATAATCTTCAATAAGCAATCCCCAAACCAGACTTAATTATAGTCTTCAAAATTATGCTTGGGATAAGCTTGTCATGTTCTCTCTTCTTGAGTCCCTACTTCAACTTTTGCTGAGACAGCTTCTAAATTCAGTTTCCAATAGCCAAACAAGATATCAACCACCATAGTCTAAATTGAATTTCCAAGAGCCAAACAATAACACATCAACCACCTGAATTTTAGGAAGACTTTCCAGTATAAGAAAGCAACTACTATATAGTCCATTTTTGTTCGTCCACCAAAACTAGATGAAATATTCACCTCCCATTAAAAAAATGACACGTGTCACAAAATCACTTTAGTGGATGAACAAAACCACTTATAAAATGGTTTACGTGGAATGAAAATACCACATGTTATTTTTTAGTGGGGTGAACATCCCACCTAGTTTTGTTGGGTGAACGAAAATGGACTCGCTACTATATTAAGGTGTGTATTTATATTAGAACATATGGGTATATTATCCCATGAGAATGAAATTATTGTTTCATCATGTCCAAAGTAGTTGGATCTTGATCAATGACGTCCTAGTCAAGTAGAATCCATGTTAGGCTCAGGTTAATCCGGTTCGGATTAGTTGAGTTCTGGTCATGATCATTCATGTTCGAGTCCCAATCAGGGTTGGGTAGGCATGTTTGTAGGAACTCAAGGTTATCAACGCTTGATTTTTGTTGCGCGTG